>JAZGTK010023171.1:0-10034 GCA_036877625.1 Ambastaia sidthimunki | reverse complement strand
ATATGAATTCAAATGTTTCTCATCAGATTGACACTAGTTTAACTCTATATTTTCATTGTATTTTCTGATATTTAAATAAACTGAACTGAGAGGTCTGGTGAGTAATAAAACTTCTTTCTAGGGATCTGTTTTTACTCTCTTCCTTCCTGTTACATCCATCTTTTCATATTTTCATTCTCTCTCTCTCTTTCTCACTCACTCTCTTAATTTCCTTTGCTTTGACTATGAATTACTTAGTTTTCACTCACTTTATTTTCACAGTTGGGTAAGTGTGTGTGGTGTGTGTGTGTGTGTGTGGTGTGTGTGTGTGGTGTGTGTGTGTGTGTGGTGTGTGTGGTGTGGTAAAGCTCCTGTCAGGATGAGGCCGTCCCTGAGGTGTCTGAACAGACGATGATTTGTATTCTCTCTCTCTCTAATGTTTTTTTCTGCCTCTCTCTCTCAGCAGGTCTTTCTTGCATAACCATTTATTTAAGAGATTTTTGGCTGTGCCTGGAGGCTCTAATTACAGTCATAGACAGCCTCCATAAAGCCTATTCTCAGTCTTTTATTGACTTTAGCCGCGCTGCCTCCGGCGATTCAATTAAGCATTTATACGAGAAAAATATGGCAATTAAATTAAACCCTGTGTAAAGATACACCGCATCACTTTCAGTGAGAGAAAGACGAGACAAAACCAGAGAGAGAGAGAGAGAGAGAGAGAGATCACAAACAGCTGCTGTATGTGACACACACACACACGTAATGTAGCGACAAAGTGAAAATTAAAAAGACGTGTGACATGACGACCGACATGTGGAAAGAGGAAAAGCAGGAAGACGGAGATAAATCATATTTGATATATTGATGTATAAACGACACATGTGATGTTAAACTACTGTCCAGAAAGCAGAAACAGAACAGATAAAACAAAAAAACGTGTGAGGAACTTAGAGTAGACAGACAAAAGAGATAAATAGACAGAGCTGAGAAACGTGTGTGTGAGAGAGAGTAATTGATACTGGTAAGACATCGGCCCTTTAGAGGTTACCAAGGTAACAGAGGGCAAATACAAGGTCACTGGAGTCTGACCCACACACACACACACACACACACACACACACACACACACACACTACAAACAGGAAGATCCACTCTGACCTCTCTCTCCACAAGCCATAATTAAATGTTGTGAAATCCTAGAGTTTCACACTCATTGACATCCTCTAGAGTTTCAACACACACACACACACACACACACACTTTGACTCCTTTAAAATCTTTTAGCACTTAAACCCTAAATGCTAATTAACCATAAACCAAGTTTTCATAATAGATTATTTTGAGCAGCAACTCCAAAAGGGTCATTTTAATTATGGTTTCAATTAAATCAATTAAAAAACAATTTTACTATTTGTTTGCATCACTTTTAACTCCTAATATTGTTTTTTCTGTAAATACAGTAAACAAACAATCTCCTTAAATAATAAATTTAGAAACTGAGCATCACTTTTTTTTAAATATCAATTAAATAAATATTTTTCTACACTCTTAAGCTATATGCACTATGATGTCCCAAAAACCCACAACATCCTAAGCTGACATTCGATTGGCTGGCCTTTCGAAAAGACAGCCAATTGAAATGAAGCCCAGATTCAAGACTGAGATTGTTGATTGAATTCTGTGTTTCCTGAATTTTTTTTCTTCACTTCTAGCCAAACTTTGTTTCCTCATGAATCCGGCTTTAATTATCATACACACACACACACACACACACACATAAACACACACAAACACACACCGTGATGTATTCCAGGTCTCTGTGCTGTAGTTTGTTGGACATGTGCACATATTTAAAACCTGCACTCTGATTGGCGGCACATCAAAGCGCCGTGGTAACAGGCCGGCTGCTCTGCAACAATAAAAATCATTCGCAGATTCCGCAAATTCTCATTGGCTCCCAGCAGGAGCTCGCGGCGTCCCAGAATGCCTTTCTGCTAGTGTCCTTTGTGTAGATCAACAGGTGAAAAGACTTCATTAGAGGAAGATTAGAAAAAGAAAAGCAGAGAGGAAATGGTCTTTCGGAAAAAAAGACAAAATTAAAGAGCTGTTATTAGCAACAGGCTTTGATTTATTGGTGTGTCAAAGTGTAATTGGGTAATGAGTGATATTTCTCCAAATAATTAGCACACTGTATAAAATTAAAGAGAAGGAAGCAGAGAAAGAAAGAGAGAAAAACGAGTGTTTTGTAAAACATAAACCAAATCAAAATCCCCCAAGAACTCATTTAACCCCAAAATATGAGACTTCAAACACTTTTAGAGTTAAAATTTTGCTGTAATATCTTGCTTTCAAAACCAGTTTGACTAAAGAAAAGACAAACTACACCATCCACCATCCACCTGAGGAAAAGCACAAATCAGTTCATTACATGTTTCCAAACGCCTCCAGTCAAAAACTAATGACACTAATTTATTAAACTGGACACAAATTAGCCCACAACAATTAATAGTTACGATATAACACTGATATATCATTCAGTACTAAACAACCAAACTCAAACAAAATGTGCTTTACTTCCTCCTTATCAAACTCTTATAATTGACTAAGTTAATGCAACTTTGTATTTTTAGTTTGATTAACTCATATAGTTACTTTTTCTTTTTTACTTAAAACCAATGACTTCACCTTCCGTCACATTTAGGCTCCCGACAGACATTCTTCACAAACTGTTCTACTCATTGATAAACTCTAGCCATTACATTTGACACGAAACAGACGAGTTCTCCAGACTGGTGAACTGCAGTTTAAAACCTGACTCGTCCTCACACACGTCACAGTGAGACAGTCGTGTGTTTACAGTGATTCATTATTACACTGGATGCAATTTATTACAATCACATTAATCATGTGAATTGTTGTTTTAATAATACTGTCAGATTTTTACTGTATCTGTGAGCTGATTAAACAGAATTTTATTTGGGTTAATATTTGTTTGTTGTGTTACTTATCTTGTTTAATTACTGTTGTGCTTTGGAAACACTGTATTTACTGCTATAGGACAAAAACACCGAACGGAATCAAAGAAAATGAGAGAGAGAGAGACAGATACAGAAGGAGAGAGAGAGAGACAGATACAGAAGGAGAGAGAGAGAGAGAGAGACAGATACAGAAGGAGAGAGAGATAGACAGATACAGAAGGAGAGAGAGATAGACAGATACAGAAGGAGAGAGAGGTGAATGCTGATCTGTGATCAATCTAGGGTGAAGTGGCTGGAATGAGGGGAAGTAGATGCCCTCCCACTCCAGGGCGTGTGTGTGTGTGTGTGTGAGTGTGTGTGTGTGTGTGTGTGTGTGTGTTTGGGGGGGTAGAACATGCTGCAGACAATTTTCAGCTTGGTTGGTTTTACTCAGTACAGCAGGGCTCAACAAAACAAACTGACAAAACAAAGGACACCAACTTAATGACCCATACACCCCCCGACACACACACACACACACACACACACACACAGAGTGGGCATCTGGATCGGATTGTCACAATCACATCTTGGTTGCTTGGGAAGTGCAAGCGTTTGTGTTTGTAATACTTTTGCAAGGAAAATACTGGAATCTGTCCCCAAAACAGCTCCAAGTTTAACCTTAAAACACATTCTCAAAATAATCAGATTATCAGTAAATATTATTTAAAAATAAGAGAAAACACACAAACAGAATAACTGAAGAGTGTAAAAGCAAAGAGCAGACAGTCAATAAATTATATATTATTGTAGATTTTTGCTGCTGTGATTTATAACTTGTATTTCCTCTAAACAGAACAACGATTCCGTGTGTGTGTGTGTGTGTGTGTGTGTGTGTGTAAAGGTACGTGGTGACCTTACATTGTGCCAGCAATCATTGGCTGGAGTTCCTGGCACACAGTGGCACACAATGGTACATGCACACAATAGTTACACCGCCCCAAACACGCCTCCTTAATGTTCAAACTCACCCACACGGCATACAAACACTTAAAACATCATTTTCTATAGAAACACAAAACTATCAGCCGTGAGGAACAATTATTGGAATATTAATCAATACCATGTCATTTAAGAATGTGTGTGTGTTTGCCTTGGGGCTATTCTCTTTGCTCTACAGAACACACACCGGTCTGATGTGACCTAAAACACACGCCACCGAAAACTCAAATTATATCATATGCATAACATACAAAAGCCATCAATAACAGAGATCAGAGTGACACATAAACAGCACGTATGTGAACTTCAAACAGAGTCATTTGTAATCAAATTCTACATTAACTTGATGACCCGAAAAGCATTTCAAAAGCAGAAGTCAAATATTATACAGGCATCAAACACGACTGAGATCTGATCCAGGATCAGAAGTGTATAATCAGAGCAATCTGAACATTGTTTCAAAACAGGAGTGACAGAAATAAGACTTTTCTAATTCCTGAGGAAAACAACGCTGTTAAAAGCCTGAAGGTTTAAACGCTACTTTGGTTTGAAGATTTATTCCTCTTCTTTTTGTAAATGAATAAGCCATGCTCTAAGATATAATCTTGAGAGAACTACCACACACACTATGTCTGTACGCAAACACCTCGTGTTATCTTTAGAACCACTGCTGGAGGTTAAATAATGAAGAAACTCGAGTGTTTGAGAGCGAGTTTCTCTTTGTAAAGGTCAAAACGGACTCTGGGTTTTTAATGGCTGATAGAGACTGAACAACACAGAGAGATTCAGGTCTTTCTCTGAAGTGCAAATGCTCTGTTAATCTTTAACGCTGAACGTTCAAATGAAAGAGAAGCGAGTCTTGAATCTGATGGTTCTCGTTTATATCGTGTTTCTCTTTCTGCTTGTGACTTCATCTTCGTTTTATACTTGTTTCATTAGTTTTGGAAGTTTTCCTTGTGTCGTGAGGTCATCCTCTTGAAATGAAATGAAATTCACTAAAACTTTATTGCCATGACAAATGGAGAATTCTGTGTGATATGTGTTCGCGTGTGACGGATCAACAAACTCTGTCTTTAATCTTTTTTTACCCAAGAGTATGATTACAAGTGATGATGCAACTCAGCTACTCACCAGATTTACAGCCAATCAGCATTTATCGATCCGTCTGCTGTTTTTAGGACATTACCTACAGACTCATTGATTAACATGCGTGTACACACACTCACTCACGTCTCTATCCGATCTCAGACTATTAGAAGTGCGTGCGGTAATCCACCATTACTCAAACTGTCTCGATTGTTGCTCTTTTTATCTCAGGAAACTTTGTATTTTGTATAAAGCTGTAATACGTAATGCATGTCTCTCTACCGCCATCTCTGTTTGAAACATAACATTGCAGGTTACTTTACATAATTTTCTACATAAATAATATAATTTTCTAACGTACACTGATGTTAAATGAAGCTAAACAGACATTTACAGGAAAACTGGAATCGAAACTGGACAGCTCAAATTATAATCATTATATAACTATTATTATTACAAACTTACTGTTGTGATTTAAGGTAAAGTCAGGAAATCATACTAAACACTGATCTGTCATGTACAACAAAATTATTTTTATATAAAAACAGACACAATCGAGATAGCTGTTGACTTACAGTATGGGCCAAGAGTTATGAAATTAATTTATTAAATGCATAACTCAGATCATTTGATCTGGACAAAATGTGTTGAGAAATGAGTTTATACTGAACTCTGATTACAGACCAAATCTGAGACATTGTTGAGATCTTTTCTGAATCTCTACAGGAGACACACATGAGACTGCTATGGTCTAAAGCAGGAGACTTTAGCAAACATATCCTCTTGCTCTCCTTTTAGTCTCATTGCTTTGCTGTTGATTAAGCCATGAAGAAGAAATGATTAAGATATGAAAGAGATTCATTTGTGATTCTTCATTCTGTTGCAGGCAGAGGAACATGATGTCCATCAGAGAGTTCTGAGCCGGAATATGAGCGAGCCGTTCACTACTGTAGCATCAGTTGTTAAAAAACCACACGCCACAACCATGCATAACTATGAGTCAGCTACACACACACACACACACACACTTTGAGTGAACTATTAACTGAACCTTTAAACCACAGCCACACACACAACACTAACATAACAGTTATAACTTCACATGCAACACAACAGAGACGAGCAAGCGGCAAGAACAGTTGACAGACACATGACGTGATGGAGAGAGAGAGAGAGAGAGAGAGAGAGAGAGAGAGAGAGAGAGAGAGAAAGAGAGAGAGAGATTCCAGAGGCAGCTATTGAGACCGAATTCAACAATTCAACAATGAGCTAAACACATCATGCAACAATAACTACATTTATGGAGGTTTTTATGTGAAAATAAAAAAACATTGTGGTTAACAAACATACTTTTATTAGCGATCATAATCTATTTTATTTTGCAAATCTGATTATGTCGGTTTGACAACATGTCTGTCAGGCCTCGGTTACTTTCAAATGTCAAGTTTTTTAAACTTTAAGAAACTTTTACAACAAAGTTCAACGTTCAGTTACATTCAGTCATTTTATTGACATGTATGTGTGTGTAAATCTGCATCTGTAATGTTAGTGAAGCTTTGGCAATGTAGAGCTGTTTTAGCATGTCAATAAAGCTACTTCAATCTTGACTGCCAGAAGAGAGCGAGCGAGCGAGAGAGAGAGAGAGTGGGGGTAATGTACAACATGACCGAATGGACCCTTGAGAGCAACTCTATCCAAACGTGTTGTCTATGTAAATGAGATTGTTAATGAGGACAGTTAATTAATACACGTGATGTGGACCCCAGAGCGACAACAAAACTTTCTCTCTTAGAATTATGAGCTTGCTGACACCTCTCTCTCTCTCTCTCTCTTTCCATTCATCTACCCACCCTCTCTCGGCCCTAATGGATCCTCTTTATCTAGGCTGACCTAACTGTTGTCACAGATGCTGGATTTGTGAGGTCTCTAAGTGTGCTTGGACCCAGGGGGAAAGTGTGTGTGTGTGTTTGGAAGGGGTCCATTGAATCACTCTCTTGGGTCTTTTGCATTAGCCCAGCATCAATGCAAATACAAAGATGTATTTGAAAGGAAAGAGGGATGAGTCCCCTGCCATCACACTGAGAAATGGAGGGAGAGAGGGAGAGGTTTGTATGGCTCTTCTAATATGCACATATGGACAATTAATTTGCATTTGGGATAAATATCTCAAATTGCTTTTGTGTGCAGTTTGTGACACTGAGGGGTTAATGAAAATATACAACAGTGTTTAAAATCTAACATCAGTATGTTATATATCAGTATATATTCATATCATATAAGACTGAACTGACTCATGATTGTGTATTTGTTGTATATTAAATTACACATATATGCAGGTGAAACTCAACTGGTTCAAAATGAGGTCATCAAAGACTAAAAATGACATTCTAGACATATATTTACCCTGGTAACTATATAAACCAACTATATAAACTCAGTGCTCATATTGTGAAAATAAAAAAAACCCGTCAACAAAGTGTTTAGAGAAATGACACATTTTTTTAAACACTAAAGAGAAAGATGCAGTTTATGCCTCTTTTATAATGTGCATACGGGCAAGAATCAATCTGCATTGAGGGTTGTGTGTGTGTGTGTGTGTGTGTTAGCAGTGATTTGGCTCATTGTGGTGTCTCAATAAGTCAAGTGGGAGCTGATGGAATGCACTTGACCCTTGACCTTATCTATCCTTTCATCTACTCTATTCTTGTCTTTATTGCCCCTATAATCTCTCTCTCTCGCTCTCTCACACACACACACACAGTTTTCTCATCCTCAATCTGTGTCAATGTATTTTCAGAGCTTCAGATGACCACGCTGGAGAACAACATGTTAAGGAAGAAAACAGGACAAATGAAAAGACTTGAATTACAGTACAAATGTGTAAAAGCAGAACACAGATTTAAAGAGAGAGAATGAGAAACAATCGGAGTGGTGGAAAGTGGATATGTGCTGTTTAAACTCAGCTTAACACCTTCACCATAAAGACAGCAGAGAAACTGGATCCGCATGCATGTGTGCTAATGTGAATGGAAGAAACTGGATTCCTTTTCGAGGGTCACTCCTAATCCGGATGCTATAAACACAGGTGCATGTACAAACACACATACAAATGACAAACCAGCTTGAGTTACGGGATTAGATGACCAAACTTCTCCCTTCATTAAACCTATTTTACTGCCGCGCTACTCGTTTTCTTCAGAGCTCATTTCTCCATTCGTCTTTCCCTCTATCTGTTTCCCAGTCCGATTCTTTACATGCGGAGCAACAGAGAGAACACCAGAGATCCAGAGTTTTGCTCTTTCTCAGATAATCTCTCTTTCTTCTCTCTGTCAGTTTATTTCCTCTTTTTATTTCTCTTCTCTGTTATTTTCCTCTATTACTAGTCACTCATGTTGTTTTCTTTTTTATTCCTAAACCTTTTCTTCATCTTTTTTTTCTTTTTTTCTCGCGGCCCGCTCGCAGACGGCCCCACGATCCCATCCATCACTTTAACATGCTAATTAGTGGGATTTATTTTATTCTGCAAAAAATAACACTCAGGATCCCATTACACTGGCTGCCCCGGGGCAACAGTCTGAGATGTGTGTGAGAGCCAGAGAAAGAGATGGAGTGTGTGAACACGTCATTGTGTGTGTGTGTGTAATAGGTATGGAAGCATATGTGACTGAATACATATTTTAAGGTTGCGTCTGTGAGGATGATTAATATGTGGGCAAAATAAAAGTCTGTGTTTATTGATCCCTTTCTGTTCATCCTTTGTCATATTAATACATACAAGCTTTTCTAGAATCTACCTCAATCCTCACCCAGTTAACAGGGAGCGTTTTCAGAATGTTACATTTACATTTACGCATTTGGCAGACGCTTTTATCCAAAGCGACTTACAGTGAATTCAAGGTTTACATTTCATCAGTACTTGTGTTCCCCGGGAATCGAACCCACAATCTTTGCGTCGCTAACACAACGCTCTACCAGTTGAGCTACAGGAACACAGCGAACAGAACGTTCTCCAAAAGTTCTTTCAAAGTTCTCTCAGTCATTACAAACAATCTTGCTGTAACGTTAGTAGAACTTTTTCATTGTTGTATGTCAAACGGCAGAATATATCAATAAATAAAAAATAAATATAAATAAAAATAAATAAAATGACAGATTTTTTTTTTTACTAAATGAAACGTTGGGGAAATGTTCTTACAACCTAAAATTGTTCGCAGGGCAATATTTGACCACAAATCAGATTATTAAAAATGACACGGTTGCTATCTTTCGTTGTTACATTAATTAGTCATTTATAAAGATGGGCCTTTCTGTTAGCACACGTTTCGTTAGTCATTTATAAAGATGGCCTTCTGTTAGCACACGTTTCGTTAGCATGTTAAAATACGCAACAAGGACATCGCTAGCAGCCCAACGCACCAGCGCTCACTTTGTAGTGGCCGTGTTCTCCTTTTCCATCCCATCTGTATCCGTTCTCTTCCACGGATTACTGCTTGAGTGGAGGACTTCATGGAAAGTCAGGAATAATCAGTGTTAAGTGATTAATATATGCTAATAAGCAGTCAGGTTGCTTGGCTAACAAACTAGCGCTGATGAATAGCTAACATTCAGGGTTAAAGTTACAAGGACAAAAACTCTCTCAATTAAGTCATGTGACTAAAGAGACATAAGGAATGAACAGAGGGGTCATTTTTGTGCATTTTAATGTTTGTAAATGTGTGTGTGCGACAGGAGAGGTGTCGTGTGTGCTGATGAGGTGTGTGTGAAGCTTTCCATGTCGGGCTGTGTGTGTCTGTCTGTCTGTGGACCATGTGTGTTTCATGTGTGGAGGGTCATTAAGAAGCACTACTCACTTTAACACACACACAGACACACACAGACGTAAAGAGAGAGACTGACATACTCCAGATCACCAGATTGTTTTCAGAAGCTCAGGCTGATGACATCACTCTCATTACAGCTTCTAAAATTAAACACGCAGCTCGGTGGTACCAACACTCAAACATGTGTGTT
>JAZGTK010023170.1:0-10034 GCA_036877625.1 Ambastaia sidthimunki | reverse complement strand
AATACTCATGCATCTATCAACATACAGTAAGTATAATTTGTTTTGGGAAATGAATGTATTTGACTCAGGTCAGGTCAAAGCTTAAATGTCCCACATTTCATACTAATGAGTATAAAATAATACATCTAAAACAAATTATACATCAAATTATAAAGCTACTGTATAACCACATGTAAAAAATAAACTAGTTAGCATCTCTAGAAGGTTTTATTTGTAATTCAAATACATACTGTATTACAGTACATTGTATTTTGATATATTTGTTATTCCAAAGATTCTGCCATTGTTTGAACTGTTTGGTCTCTCAGATGTGCAATAAATTGGCAACGTGGCTTTGATAGCATGAGTATTTTTACAAGCTGTGACATTTTAAGGGAATGAATGTCCCTCAGACATGTAAGTGCTTTTCAAAACACAGTTTATTAAAGAAAACAGAGGTGTCTGTTTGGAGTGCCTATGCGGTTTGTTTCTGTAGATGGTGTATGTTCAAGTCTTGGCTTGTGGAAAGGAGAGTAGAGGCCCTGTTTTTTCACAAGAACACATCATGGGGCCCCTCCGAGCTTCTGAATTCTGACCGTGTGTGTTTCAGGAAGGCCCTTCAAAGGTCTGCTCATTGTGAACTCGAAAATAAATGTTCGCCTGTCGCTGTGGAAGGGAGACGCGTTCGTGGAGCTTCAAGTGAGCTTACGCTTTGTAAACAAACAGATATGTTCTGCTGGCTGCTCAATATCTGCTCGCTAAAACAGATCTGAAGCAAAATCAACAACGAAAGGTCCTCTCTGATTTAGAAACAAAGTCTATGGCTTCAATTCAAGGTTGCAGCTACTTCTTAGAAGACGAACGACGTCAGGCCAGTAAACGACACACTAAATGTTAACGTTCGTCAGATGAATCCATCTTGAGAAGCTGCAGTTGGTTTATTGGTGTGTTATCTTGACGTGTGTGAAGTGATTTGTGGCTGCTCTCACATGTTGAATATGACTGCTGTTTTGGTGTGTGTGTGTTTTGGCCTGGAGACAGACTGCAGGCGATCAGAACGCAAGGGGAGCGTGGACAGGGCAATGAATGTGGGGAAGAGCACTAAACACGGTCCAGATCAGAACTCTGCTGGCCCAGACCGTGACTCCAGCAACATGAGGAAACCGGACCGGCATTCCTCCTCACACACCGAGCAGAAGAACGGTGAGTGTGTCATCACACTGTATAACCCTGCCTCTGATTATGGGACCTTCCAAATATATGCTGCAAATCTGTTTGCAAAATGCAATAGAACACCTGCAGGACAAATACTGGACATTCATATGTTTATGTGTTATTAAATGAAAAGATGTGTTATTTTAGAGATTTACTTGTGACCTACCTATCCAAAGGAAAATATTGTTTACTTAAATTATCGTCTTTTTAGTCTTGTTGATCTATAAATAAAGTAATTTAATCTTCATTACAACACACGTTATAATGGTTATCAAAATATGTTTAGCCCCAGAAAGGACTTCTAAAATGAGCTCTTAAAGAAACAAACTCTAACAGGCCAATCAGTGAGAAATGTGTGTGTAGCGAGAGGTCGTGTGTGTCTGTGAGGTACCTGTGAACTCCAGAACTCTTACACTAGCTGTTGTGATTGTGCTGCTGTACAGGATCTGATGATCGCATGTTCTCACAGTGAGTTCACCAGAAACTCTTTATCTGAATAGTGTCAGAAAAAAAGGTTTTGTAGGCTTGTGCTGTTCATAGTTGGGGTCCAAGTCAAATCTCAAGTCAATTGCTTATGAGTCAAAATCAAGTCTTGAGTCCATTTTTTTGCAGCTTAAGACTGGAGTTTTCATCTCTGTGTATTTGTTCTCTAATAGTTTGGGATTTTGGTCCAAAGTACAAAAGTACATGTGAGGTCATAGATAACCTCATACTTTCAAACCTGAGCCACCAGTTTTTGAACATTTATGACAAATGATTTAATCATTTTCCTTCATTATCTCAAAATGTGAATATTCCTCTTTAAGAACAGCCTTTATTTTTGCCAATATACATACCAGGTAAATAGGTAAGTATGTAGTGCAAAGCTTTGCCAAGTAACTCCCCCGGCCAGATAAAACAAGATGTTTGAACATTTTATTAGAAGCAGCTGATGAGTAATCCATGCTGAAGTAACTGAACTCACTTCACAGTCTAATCAAACCAGCTCAGATGCCACTTGAATAACAAGATTTAGAGATGAAAGTATTTGAGGAACGTTGAGATAGAAACTGTATTTTTAGAATGATGGATGTCTGGACCCACCACTCAATTATGGGAGAAAGACTCTGTTACTGAACTTTCTGTGATGTCATGTGAGGAGTTTGGGTGAAAGCAGCTGGAAGGCTAGTGAAGATCAGCTTAGTGTTCTCAAATTAAGCCATTCAGACAGTTTTCCAAAGAGACCGATTTAAAAACACTGAACATTAATTCTTGTTTTGTTGCCAGAACACTAAAGCTCAAATCTAAATGGAAGATAAGATTGTTGTATTCTCCAGTTATTCATGTAAATGGTCTGGTAATTGTAGGATCTCCCTTTTGTCTCCTGGTTGCACTGTTGGAAAGCACTCTTAAAGGAAAAGCACATTTTGGAATAGTGCATATGTTTGAGTTTAAAGATCAGGCAGCTCTGTGGTGTACAGTGAGAGTAACAGAGATCAGCTGTCAGGCAGGATTCTCACTGAATCATGACCTTCAGTGTGTTAAAATCAGTGGATCCGTTCAGTGGAAACACCAGCCTTGTGATGGTTACATGTGACAGAATACAAGAGATAAATAAACAGAGATAATACATCTGTACCTGCTGATGCTGCTTATACAAATGAAAGATAGTTTGAACTGTTGCAGGTTGTACACAGGTCAGTTCTTTACAGAATCTGATCCTCGTGATGACGTCATTCACACAGTGTTTGCTGTAGAGTTTTGTTTTAAGTGTAATTTCTGCTACGAATGAATTAATGCCTTAATTGACACTGATAGAAATAAAAAAATATTGGTAACACTTTACAAAAAGGTTTCATTTGTCAACATTAGATGCACTAGATACTATGAACTAACAATAAACTGTTTTTTTTTAGCATTTATTAATCTATTTTATTTATTGTTTTTAATCATTGTTCATTCATGTTAGTTCATTGTGCATTAATTGATGTTAACAGGTGCAACTTTTGATTTAAAAATGTATTAGTAAATGTTAACGTTAACATTAACTAAAACTAATAAATGTTAAGTATTGTTAATTGATAGTTCATGTTAACTATGTAGTGTGTAAAGTGTTACCAAATATTTTTTTAAGAATATTAAAAAATGGGAAGATGTTCTCAAGAATCAAGTTTTCATCTCCTCCATCTTTTAATGTTTCTCTTCATGTTCACTGTCATTTCAGAGGCTCTGTTGAAGAAAGCAGTTTTATCAACAGAATACACGTGCTTCAGATCATTTTGAAGTGTTCTGTCCAGTGAAGTGCTACTGTTTAGTAAAACAGACTTTTGTTTCATAAACCTCAAGCTGTTGTTTGTTAGTTCATTTGTCAGTGAGAGGTTACGCCACTCTGTTCTATTAAAATAAACCAGCTGACGTCGTGAAGATTTTCTGTTCATCAGACTTATTTGTCAGTCATCTTACAAACAGACACAGTGACGTCATGATCATAGCCAAGCAGAAACCGCTTGTGACCGGAATGAGCAAAACTCAAACAGTTTCAAATGAATATTCAAAACGTTCCTTATATTCGCGTGTCTGTGTGTGTGTATTGCCCATGCTTTCATTTCATTTAGCTGACTTTACCGTTGAAAAGTTTTGTTGCACCTGCTCGTTCTTCATTATTAACACTTGTGCACACTGTATGTCAACAAACAAGCAGCAACATTTCAGAATAAAAAAGCAAAACAACACTTGTGTCTCAGCTTCAAAGCTTTAACGCGATTTAATCAACTCTGATAGTAATAATCACTCACATCAGATATGGATTGACTTTTCTTTCTTTGTTTCATAGCCATTTCATGCGAACCAAAATTTTACTTGATGCTATCTCAGACGTGAGGTGGGGGGTGAGGTGCGGAGGGAGGCTCTGACAAAAGGTTTTTTGGCCCTGATGTTCAAACCAACACCTGCTATAAAATACTTATTTTTACAATCTGGAATGGCTGGAAAACTTCACGAGGACTCTTTCATGTGAATTCCATGCTGATTTTGTGGTGACGATGGGTAAGAGATTATGTTCATCTGTTTGGAATTCCCGGTAAGGAAGGCTTGATCTTCAGAGTTCTTAACTTTTGTTAACCAGGAATGTTGTCCGGGGCTCTGTGGGCCCACTAAATGCATCTTTATACTGCTGAGTGTACGGGGACAGGGGCCCACCCTTATAATGTGCCCGGGGCTCCAGGACTGCCAAAAGCCCTGATTCTGCCTCTTAAAGGCGGAGTAGGTGATTTCTGTTTAGAAACATTATTTCTTATGCTGGTTGAAAGTCTCTTCACATCCTGATAGCATCACTAAGTAAAATAGCCAAATATTTTTATATAAAATATATCTTCTGTGGAAAACACAGGACCATAAAATCATCCTATCATTGCATTCGGTCCAAATGTCAAACTAGTGACATTTGGCATAGCTCCACACACATGTGCAGGAGGTGTGGCTTTGAAGAGCACTCTGAAGGGAGGCGGGATCTCATGCTTTCAAAGCTAGTTTGTTATTGCTAATCTCTGAAATGTGTCTACGCTGCCTTCAAGAGTTTTGACAAAATCTTCAGGTGAAGAACTGCACAAATGTGTCACATCACAATCTGAATCAGAATTTGTTTACTTCCAACAGTCTCAAGTCATTTATCAGCTAAGAAAACAAGAAAACAGAAAAATGTATTGGAAAGAACTGCCAAGACACAGATACGATCAGATCAAATAAAAACACAATCTAGGAGCTGCAGCGTTTTCTTGTTAGGGAACAGCTGAAATGTGCTGCATTATTTCAGCCATTGCTGGCCTCTCCCAGCTTATCCATCAAATGACTCATGTGTCAGTGCATCATTATATGTGAACTTAGATGATTAGATGATGGATGAGACATTTCAGCTAATATTATCAGGCCATCACATCCATAAACATAAACAGATATTTATGACACATAAAAATAAACAGTGAATTTTAAAGACAAGTGAAGAATGGACGCTATGTTTTCTGTTTCTCTCGGGAGTCTTTGCGTATTAATGTGAAAGAATAATGAAAACTATACTGCAGGCTTGAAAACGTCATTCAGACTTCAGTATTTTATTTGCAGAATGTGTTGCTCATGTGGCAAGTATTCACTGCACTGGACATTGGTAGTTGATTTTGTTGGAAGTTTGAAAAATTCAAACCCACAGCCAGAAGCTGTTCACCTATCTGAAATGTACAGTTTGAGGTGCAAATATGACATGTAAGACACAGACTCCGTGTCTTACATCAGCTCTGTCATAAATACATTGATGTCAGATTCAGATGAGATCTGAGGTGATGTTGAAGAGTTTAGATATAATGGCTGTTATGCATTCATCACGATAAAAGCTCTCAGCTGCAGAGTCAAGTTGATACTTAGATCTTTATTATGTGTCATTGTCACCAATTAACTTCTGTCCTCATTTACCTGCTCTTATGTCATTCCAAACCTGCAGTAATATCCTTCATGTATTTGTATGACCCTGATCACATAACAATGAGTGAATAATGAGTTTTTATCAGCTGAGCTGATCACACCAGACACACGTGTGTTACATCATGACAGGTGTAAAGTTCACCTACAGATTTACATGAAAGCTACACGCACAAACCCGTATAAATCATTCAGACAACTCCAGTGTTTTGTGTCTTTGCTCAGTGGTTAGTTTAATTAATTTCACCTACACTGTGATCTAATACAAGCGTTTTAGTCTAACATTTAGATTTAACAGAGCCATGCAAATCCACAACACTATCAGATGACTTTAATTCCTTCATCGTTTACAGCAGCAGATAAGAGCTTTTAGCTATACAATATCGTCTCTCTGTTGAGCAGTGAAACCGGAAAAGATTAGCTCATTGCATCCAGTGCTCTATTTATAGACGTTTAACGGGTGCATATTAAACACAGCACTCAAGAAATTCAATTAAGAACCACTCGGCCACAGTGACCTGAAAACAACCCGTGAGGTGATGGTGAAGCAGCGGCTGGAGAAGGAAAGGATGAGAGACTTTAAACCGTGGATTTTGAAGCGGCAGAGATTAATGGAGTTTCTTTTTCCAGGTGTTGTATTGTGGATACAAGAGATTTGGGTTGTGAATTTTAGCAAGAGAGAAATCCTTTCCTTAGAAAGAAAAACAGTAACACAATATACAGCTTTGATCCAGCTCAGCTGAGAAATGAAGTAGCTACTGTGCATTCCTATCTCCAGAACCAGCGAATTTTAGAATTGTTCCACGGTGTGTCTACAAGTTCTGTGGACTGAGCCTTGTTGTTTGAGAAGATCAATATGTAACGTTTTAAATTGGGACAATCATGACTTCAGGCGTTTCTGTAGATCAGCTTGGAGAGCGTGGTGTCGCAACGCCATGATTTTTAGATTTTTAGATTTTATTCACAAACTAATGAAGGAGCTTTAAGTTGCTTTGGATAAGAGCATCTGCTAAATGCATAAATGTAACACGATGGGTCAAAGCCTTAAAAAGACTAAATCTGAGTCTGATACAAAGATACACACACATATTTTCCACTGTACTGTAATCACTTAGGCCATAAACTGTAGTTTGGTCCTTTTTTAGATCAAAATAAACAGAGACATTCTTGGTCATTTCTTTGAGTTATTGTCTTTTGACCAGCTCGTGTTGTACATCATGTTCTTCTACAATGGTTGAAGACACACATCCCAAAAGCAAAGCAGCCTTTTTAGGTGAAATCCACTGGAATCTGGTTCAGAGGTTATCAGAATGCATTCTGTACTGATCTTCTACACGGCTTCACCGTGGACACCAGGCCTTGGGCTTGGACTTTGAGATCTTTTTAACCTCGACATTTTGACTGTTGATAGATGGTCTCGAACGTTAGCGTGCAGCCCAATTTATATTAGGAAATCATCTGTTTCCAAACATCTGTACGATTCGAAAGTGAAATAAAAGAATTCATTTGCGACCGTGCTTGCAAACAACTTAGGTATGTATGAAAGTGGTAGAGAAGGTAAGTTAGAACCATATGTTAATTTGAATGGAAAGCATCTGGAGATGATGAGGGCTGTTCTGTTGATGATAGGAATCCAGTGAAGGCGAGCAGCAGGCAAACACTCGTTTAAAAGAAAACAAAACCTCACTAATGTGTTGCAGCTTTGCATCTACAGGCATCCCAAAAAACAGCACAACACTTTAAGAGTTTATTACTGAGCTCTCTAATTCATCTCTCTGCCAGGGCTGAGAATCTCAAAACAATAATGAACTTTATTATTCAATAAAGGAGCAATATAATACACTTTACAATTTCCTTCCCAACAAGAGAACACAGGTTATTTGTAGGGTTTTTAGCTGCTCTGTTATTCTGCAGGCATCACTGTTGGTGGTGGTCTTGGTTTCATAAATCCGGGAAGATGTGCCAGTGAAGTTTTCTTCTCAAGAGCCAAACATCCACATTAATAGAATAATTGGTTATGCTTCATTTAAAGGCCTCTCGCACGCTGTACAACATCCTAAGAAAGCTGGAATATGATGATGTCAGCAGTTTAGAAGAACTTTGGCATGTTGTTTTAGTTCTAGTGATGATAGAAGTGTATAAAAATGTTCATCTTATGGATTCACAGGTTAATTAGAAGTGTGTAGTAGAAGTTGTGTTGCTGATATATCTGGTATTACATGTTTTGGTTGCGCTATGTGAAAAGCTGGATTTCAGATCTGTTGACTTTTCGCCTGTTTAGAAGCACCTGTCTTGACCCCAGCAGGAGGAATCATCTTCAGAACTCTTTTACAGGCTGTTTTAAAATACAGTGAACATAAAGCGATGAGGTTTCTGATGTGTGTGGTATATATAACCTGTAGAGAGTTGTGTTTTATCTGGAAAGACAACACTGAACACTGTCTGTCAATAAATGAGGGATTGAGATATTCACTTTGTCAGGTAAAGGAGGATCAGATATCAGTTGTCATGTCTGTAGAATATCACATGTTCTCATTAATGGTGCAGGTTATGTGTATGTGGTATTCATTAAACCATAATACAAACTGTGCCTTACATTTCTTTTGAACTTCATCACACAGGCCAATGAAAACATGGGGCTCTTATTTTTAAAGGTTTCACTGGAATACCAGCAGCTGTGGGAATCAGCTAAAATACAAACAACAAAATACCACTTTTATATTGAAATTTTAGCTGGAGCCAATATCTCATTGACTGACAGAAAACATCACTCAGGTCAGAATGTTTTAGTCAGAATGTAAATCAAGTGTTTATAATTCAACAGCCACACTTGACTTCATTTCATTTCAAAGAAGCTTAAATATTTCCCATTTAATTTTATTTGGCAACATTATCTTTAAGGTATGAGGGCTGACAGCAGACGTAAGTTCATCTTTTGGTTTCTAAATCACCTCTTTAAGATTTTCATCTTCTAGGGATGTCTCTGGTTCCTGTGGTTGAACTTTATGACATGATGCAGTCGTTCCTCATATTATGAAGCTCTCTGCAATACTTGAATCTGATCATTCTTTATCTCAGTATTTTAATCAACATTTTATTAGTAGTAATTAATATTAATAACATTTCATTAATTAAGCTTTTTAAATA
Source organism: Ambastaia sidthimunki (assembly GCA_036877625.1). Taxonomy (NCBI): domain Eukaryota; kingdom Metazoa; phylum Chordata; class Actinopteri; order Cypriniformes; family Botiidae; genus Ambastaia; species Ambastaia sidthimunki. The sequence continues at coordinate 1,247 of JAZGTK010023170.1, read as the reverse complement.
ATATTTGTCCAGTTATGTACTCTATTTACAATTATTTAGGCAAACGTGGACTAATGTACAGTTAGTATATGTATATGTACTAAAGCATGTAAAAATGCTTTAGGGTGAAACAAGACCTTTCCACTTTCTCTCTGTGAGTTTACACTGTGATAGCGACCAGCTGCCTGTACATTATCCATGATGTATATCTGTTTAATGAGAGACCAGTCTCATACTAACACATGTAATGTTGTGTGAGTGTTAGCCTCACGTTAGAAAACACTATCTGCTTGCCAGACACACATGGTAAGAAAAAGTGTTTTTTTAAGTAAGTAAAGCAGCTGATAAAAGTCATTTGTTTGTAAATTGGACACTGGCCGTGATGTTTTGCAGCATTTTCAGAGTAATGAATGTATTCAGACAGGTACTGTTTCAGAGAGAGATAAGAGTGTTTGTTCTGTAAGGTATGTGGCCAGTGAAAGCTCCACCTGTCATCACCTGCAAGTAGGTGTTTTCAGAGTGGAGGAAAACAGATCACGCATTAGTCTGTGTTCAGCTAGCACCTCACCAGACAGCCACATGACACTGTCTGCCGTCCCTACACCAGAGCTGTATCATGCTTTATACAGAGCAGAACTAAACATCCTTCATTGTTGATTACATTTAGCAAAACTGTTGTCAGGGTACAGGATTCTGAAATCCTTGTGGCTTTCCTCTGTGGAGCACAAAAAGAAGCTTTAGAACGACACCACTTTCCTATAAATCACAATGAATGGGGACTTCATGACTTTAAACTGAATGTAAAAGTACCATCGTGTGTTATATTCCACTTTTTCCACTTGAGTCGGCTCTTTTTAGTGTATTGAGCCAGTTCACAAAACTGGTCTGAATCATTTAAGAACTGAGCTGGTTCCTGAGTTCAGCAGACAGATCAACTGACCTGCTCACATTGTAACTGGAGAACAAATGTATATGTGCATAAAATCTGAGTGTTTAAATATTTGCATTTTTATAAGTCACTTTTTTTTATAATAAAACTTTTATTCATTCACTGTAAATGAACTTTAAAATTTCTCCTTTTGTAAAAGTTCATACAGGTTTGAAGAACGTGAGAGTGAGTAAATAATGACAGAATGTTAATGATGGGTGAATCAATCCACGAATGGCAAACTCTTGATTTGTTGTAGCTGCTGTCAGCTGTGATGCGGTGATGACATCATTGTACCAGAAGTGACACTTGCAGGCAGCTGAGAATCCAGTGTGTCACA
>JAZGTK010023169.1:0-10035 GCA_036877625.1 Ambastaia sidthimunki | reverse complement strand
CGTCCGTCCGTCTCTTTATTCTGTTCTGTCTGTCTGTCTGTCTCTTTATTCTGTTCTGTCTGTCCGTCTCTTTATTCTGTTCTGTCTGTTCGTCCGTCCATCTCTTTATTCTGTTCTGTCTGTCCGTCCGTCCGTCCGTCTCTTTATTCTGTTCTGTCCGTCCGTCTCTTTATTCTGTTCTGTCCGTCCGTCTCTTTATTCTGTTCTGTCTGTCCGTCTCTTTATTCTGTTCTGGCAGGAAAATCGTTCTCCCGTGTCTATTGTCGAGTGTAAATCAAGCATGACTGATGGAAAAATCAAACACTGGGTCTAGAAATGTCAAGAGCTTCTTTGTATTGAAAGAACGATTCAATTTAAGTTTCCATCAGGCTTATTAATGCTCTTCTGTTTGTGCTTAATTAAACCAGATTTCCTGAAGGAAATAACAGAGCTTACAAGCAGCAGAAGTGTATCATGTTTAATGAACACTTTTACATTCAAAGAGAAAGATTCAGCTGTGATTTACTTCTCATTCCCCTGTGGATCACAAAGGGTTAATTCTTCAGAAATGACCTCATCTCTCTTTTCCACATGACTCTTAAATAACAGAAATAATCAAATAAACATTCAAAAGAACAAAAAGCACCATAAAATTAAGACATATCTAATGAAATGATCTTTGACAGGCTATCCACATCTGAGACAGAGTTGATACTCTAATGAAACATTAGTGAGAATTCTGAGCAATAAACATGTAGTTGTGAGCTCCACATGAGAATTTCTAAACTGTACGTCTCTGCTTTGCAAACACTAATGTCATATAACAGAGGTTTGTTTATTTTGTTAATTAATTACATTAATCATAATTAAACACTGAACGCTTTTCTTTTCAGCTTCTGAGGCAAGAACTACTAGCGCACAATTAAATGAACTCATTACCTCATTCATCTCTCCTCATGTAACACACTGCAGATGTATTTCCAGCGGTCAGTTGTGAATAAGATGATGGATAATTCTATTAATAAACGAGGCTGGAGATGCAGTCCAGTGTGTGAGGCAGAGTGAGGTAGTGTGAGGTAGAGCAGACAGATTTACAGTAATGGAGATAAGTCCTCACAATAAATGAAATGTAGCTCAATTATGGGTCAGTGGTGTTTTTTTTCAGTGGATTGGTGAAATATTATTTTCATTAAACAAAAAATCCCACAACAATCTGTTTAATGCAGGTCACTATATTTCATTAAAGAAAGAGGCTTTGGACACGAGCTAATATCAGCCTCCAGCAGAAGCATTAGATCAAATCTACTGCTGGACCACTGATTACACTCACCCTTCATTATTATCCAGCTGATCCTTTCAGAGTGTTCAGAGTCTCTGCTAACGTTCACATCACGTTCAGGATGAGGCGTCCGTTTGTTCAGAGTCTTTAGATGAACATGAATGAAGTCTTTCACACACAAACGCAGCTGATCTTCTGAGCATAAGTGAGATCTTTCAGACAGAATCACCAGAACACAGTGTGTCATTCAGAGCGACCGGCTGCTGGAGCTCTGAGATCCAAACACTCATGATAAAGACATATGACCGAGCTGAGATGAATTCATCTGTTTATTACCAGCCGTCTGATGTAACGCTTTCAAACTTCTGCACCAGTGACTCTCCGCTTCAGCTCAAAGTTTAGCTCTGAACGTTTTCATATTCATTTCCACTGGGATTTAAAAATAACAAGCCTTGACCTACAGCTCATGATGAATCAACACTTGACTGAAAGTGAGAAGTATTTAAATTCACCAAAAGCAAGAAACATGATTAACACCATCTTTCATAGTCTAATGATACAATTCCTCATATTAACTCAATTTAAGATATCACCTGTAGTTAACCAAACTGTAGTTAATTCTCTCCTCATCTAAACTGAATCTCTCTCTCTCTCCTCATCTAAACTGAATCTCTCTCTCTCTCCTCACCTAAACTGAATCTCTCTCTCTCTCCTCATCTAAACTGAATCTCTCTCTCTCTCCTCATCTAAACTGAATCTCTCTCTCCTCATCTAAACTAAATCTCTCTCCTCCTGAGGTCACAGGGAGGAGGAAAACATATGCTGCTCTATCTTTAGAGCTTCATGAGGGGAGCTACTGAGAAAACAGAGGAGAACAGAGGAGAACAGAGGAGAACAGAGGAGAACAGAGGAGAACAGATGAGTGGAGGAGGGAGCAGAACAGAGCTGAGAGGGCAACAGAGGAGAGAATAGAGGACAGGGAAGGAGAGTGGGGAGGGCAGCTGAAATCTCCCTCCAGCAAGCTGACAGATGATCTACACATACTTGCTGTCACTCTCAGCTCCCAGCATGCACCAGACACATCTGCAACACAGGTGACTCTGGGATATTTATAGCTCTGCCTTCAGGACAGAAAGAGAGAAAGAGGACGACAGAAAAATAATTAAAGGAGGTGTGGATGAAGCGAAACCTTTGTGACTGAAATGCGATTTCCACTTTTAATACTCCAAATATATCTGCAAACTCACTGGCCAACCAACATCTCACATTTTTCTGTGACTTTATTACAACAAACCATTGAATTAATGATTAATCATCTATTTGTCTATGTATCTATCCATCAGTCTGTTACGCATCCATCTCTGGGGTTCTCAATCAACTCAAAGGTTTGAGAAAATGTGAAGTTGTTTTTGAGCTCAGAGTTTGCAGCTCAGGTGAGGAAATGAAAGCTGTCTTATTAAAGCTGTGTTGATTACATCACACACTGCTGATTTCCCACAATTACCAGCAATCAAATCAAAGCCCTACAATCACCTACAGACCACATACAAGCCTTCACACACAGCGCAGGACTTTCATTACAGCAGAAAATCTCCTGTTTTCTGCACAACATTCACAAAAGAGCTTCATCAGAAACATGCCGAGATCTCACGACGCCGAACAAAAGATTTCAGAACCACGGACAGCGGCACACGACCGCACACGAGCCATTCAGCACCAAGGACAGGCCTCAGCTGAGAGCACCATACAGAGAAACCCTGTTTATCTGCTTACACTGGAACCATACAGCAATAATAATAAACTCTCACTCCACATCCTTCCCCCAAAGGCCAACTCATCATGTTAATGGTGAAATGGACATGACTGCATGATTTGTGTGCCGTTTCTATAGGTATTTGATAGGTTTGTATGATGTTTTAAAAGGTTTTTATATGTTGTTTATATGGTTTAATAATGGTTTAGTATTTTTACTGGAGTACAGCATTCTAAGGGTTACAGTTTATTTATTTACTGTATAAAATATATTTTTGTGTACTCAAGTTTGTTTATTTAAAAAGGAAAATGAGACTTGTCAAAATCCTTTGAAGGCTGTTTCAGCTGCTCTCATTCAGCATGAGGTTCTTACTGTAGAAGTTGAATTAGTTACATCTGAAATACATGTAAAACAATCGAATTAAGAGACACCTCACCATTCATCAACAGTGAGAGAGAGAGAGACTGAGAGAAAGAGAGAATAAATGAGACAGTCTCTCTTCTCATTAGCAGAAACACACACAAGCTCACAGATGCACTGAAGCTCCACACATTGTGTTTCATTACTGAAGACTAGTGCTCTCAAAAGTGTGCTGCATTTAAGACACCAGACCTGGATGTGTGATGAGACGTCTCCTTCTTAAAAACTCTAATAGTGCTCCCTACATAAGCTGCTTCCCTTCAGCTGAATTCTAAGGCAGTACTGAAGTCTGTCAATCTTTCTGAACTGACTCCACAAAGATCTGAAAGCAGCTTTAGATTGTGACTCGTGCTGTTGATGTCAGTCAGATGAATTCTTACTGATGGTTTCTGGGTGATAACCGGGTGTTTTTGGCCCGAATAAGTCGCTGAGCAGACCAGCGTTCATGACAACAGTCAGACGTCTGTCTGCGCAAGACTCGCCTCTTCATAACTCATCTGAGTGTGGAGTCATTTTGAGCTCTGAAAAACCATCTGTCTCACACACACACACACACATTCTGGATTATTGGTGTGTGTGGAGGTGCAGGAAGTGAAGAAGCTGTAATCAGGCGACACAGTTTGGTGTCGTCTGAGATCCACCTGAATCTCTTCACCAATCACTGATGAATCTGAGAGTCCAATAATCAAGACCTGCTCTCCAATCAAATCATTCAGACCCGTGACTCATAAAAGAACAATATTTCCTGCCTCATTCTCACTGCCCACATCTCAAACTGTGTTGTGTAGGAATAAGAGTTCAGCCCAAAGCAGCCCTACAGCATCTTCACAGTTTCAAAGCTCTGTGTAAAGAGACTTCAGCTTTAATTTCACAGTATCGCTTTCTACAGTGTTCATGTGGATGTTACTGTGTTTATTTCTGAAGACACCTGCATTATACATTAACACTTCATTCTATGCATTTAATCTGCTGTTTCTGAAAGATTAGGAGAAATATATTAGAATATATAGTCCACATGAACTACAGTTTATTGAAACATTTATATCATTTTCAGTCTGAACTCAGATGAACTTCAGTTCCCAGCGGTTGATGTTTTAATCTGTTGTTTTCTGCTCTGCTGAGGTGTCGTGATTTAATAGAGCTTTATTTTTGGTTGACTGCCTAAAACATAAAACATAAACCTCATCAACACTGACTTTCATCAAAAAAACTTCCGGCTGTCACCGACTCTTAATCCAGCTGCTCAAAACAGAAATCTGCACACAAACCGCAGCTTAAAACTATAAACTTAATCACTGTAAACCAAACGACACCAGAAAGTTCATCACTGAAACGTTTTAAATACACAAGCAACTGATTAAAAACAAACATTCACATCTGAAGATAACAGAGATTTTGTCTGAATCTCAGGCTACTACTATTAAAAGAATGACTGATTTTACATAGTACATCATAGTAACTATCAGTATTGTAATTAAATTCATGCTGATATATTTCATAAACACAGGTTTCTTATTGAAAACAAAGGTTGCACTGTGTACTGTAAGATGCCATGGGGCAGCTCTGCGGTCGCTATGGTGACGTTCAAGGCAACTGGGAGTTAAAACGGCTCATAAACAACATGTCTGATGATTTACAAAACTAAAACCAATTTCAACAGGAAAAACAGAAGATTGATTTTTGCGTTACATTTACATTCTGCTTTTTTATCCAATGAGCATTCTCCACCAACACACACTCCACCAATCAGAAAGCTTTCTCGCAGGCTCCTCCTGCTCTTAAAGCTGCGGTACGTTGTTTAACCATCTCTGCTGTAAGACTGCAGTTACAGTTCATTTACAGTAAACAAGTTTGTCTCAGCGGCATGTTCATGTGTTAGTAGTTTGTGGTCCAGGCACTGAAAGGGGCGGAGAGCCCTTATGTTTCTGTGTGTGTGTGAGTTTCAGGATATGATAAATGAGTCTTTACGACTCAAGCTGTGCTAAACTGCTTCCCTTCTCTGCTGTGATGACAAAGTGATTAATATTCCTAAAGCATTGAGCTAATTTATCACAACCATGTGTGTGTGCGTTTAGCATGAGGTGTGGTGTGTGTGTGTGCGTGTGCGTTTAGCATGAGGTGTGGTGTGTGTGTGTGTGTGTGTGCGTGTGCGTGTGCGTTTAGCATGAGGTGTGGTGTGTGTGTGTGTGTGTGTGCGTTTAGCATGACGTGTGGCAACCATTAGCCGTCACGTGGCGCTTTATCCCCAAACAAATAAATATTGGACTGTTTACATTTTAAAACTGGGCTTATCACATGACTGCTAAAGGATCAGACACACACACACATCTCTGCTCTACCTGCCGCTCCTCACCTGCTTAGTCCTGCTACCCGTGACTGAGTTGCCATGGAAACAAACTAATCTCAGAATCGCATGCTTATCACTGTTGAAAAAGTGGGACGTGTGTGTCTCTCTCTCTGCGGGCCGTGGGACTGTTATGGAGTCAGAGTAGAACAGGGAATTGTATGTAATATGACAACAGAGATCATTAACACCTCTCACCTCTGCAGAGGAAACCAAAAACTCTCATAGCAACATGTTCACACAACAAACAAACTCTGATCGCTACATGTTCCGAGATGCAAGATTGTTCTTCAGCAGAAAGAGTGTGAGTGCAGGACTCCCGGCAACGCTGAATGCTAACCAACCTGATGATATGCTAAACACAGAGATTATATGTCAGTGGAGGGAGTTCAGTCGTGTAATTTAAATGTATCTCAAAACATAAACATCATCATTTAAATCTGCCTCTAATAACCACTGCAGAGAGGACGGATGCCCACGTTTGCTTCCTGTCAGAGCACCCAAAACATGCTCACAACAAACCATCAAAACTGACTTACTTTCATGATAATCCAGAGACAAGTGTGTCAAATACAACAAATGACTTTCTCTGCTAATAATCCTACAGCCACAAAACAAACAGCAGCACTTAGTTCCACGATACGACCTAAGAAACTTGTTTGCAAACATCTACAGTAGAACATGTGGAGCAACAAACAGCTTCATGAGAGAAAGTGAAAGACATTCTGACATGAGACAATCTGGATGTACACAGTGAAAGCATCACACTACAGCCTCAGTCCTGACACATTTCTGTCAGTCAGTTGTGTGGTACTGGATCTCATTAAAGACTCAACTGAACACAACTAGTTAGCTGTAGTTATCAGTGTAATGGAGAGATAAGATGAGCTACACAACTCATGTACACACACTGAGTTCTTCTAAAGTTTTTCTGACTCAAGTCTTTTGGGTCTGGAACTCATTGTTAAATGTCACGTTGTTTCATTATCGTACCGGTTTTATAAACCACAGGAAAATGAATAAGTAATAATTGAAACTCACAGCTGAGAGAAACACATTCAGTTATACACACAATCCTCACACTTCTGCACATCATAACTGGTGTGACAGCATCTTTAAATACGACAGCACACATTCACAGAAATGATGCAACAAACCACTTTGAGTCACACTGTTTACATTTGCTTGTACATCTGGGGATCAAACTTACTGTTAAATGCATTTAAAAGCAACTTGTGAAACCTCACATTCATCAACTCAATCAATTTTCATTCCACTGTGTGATTCGCACTTCTGCATTTACATGTGTGCTGTAAATATATCATATATATTTATATATATCATACATATATATCAAATATACCAGCAGTCATCACGTGCTGTATTATTAACTCACCCTCATGTGTCCCAAACGAGTGGATAGAAACTATCGTCTCATGATTGTATTGCGTACAAACGCATGTTGACGTTTCATTCATAATCACTCCACTCGAATCTGGCGCGTTGTTTACGCACGCACGCTGCGCAGTGACGCACACCATATAAGGAGAAGAAGGCGGAGCAGTGAGTGCGCGTCACTAGGGTCTGTCAGATTTGACTGTAAATTGATTTTATATCACAATATATAGAAAGACAAGTATATGAATTCTGATGCAACCATAGATTTCATAACATAATCTTCCAGTAAAATCTGAGTTTAAAACATACTTAATACAAGAGAAAGAACCATCTTTCTTTCACATTTATCAGTTTACAGACTTTTTACATCAACTGAATAGTTTGTTTGAAGGAAAATGATATCAGGACATTCTCACAATGTGACATTTTCAATACAGGATCCAGTAATTAAGTTTGTTTCTGCTATCACAAGATGAGCACTTTGTGTTGTAAGCCGGTGAATTGAATACAAATTAAATTACAGTTTAATTAAGCAAGTGTGTCTTAACAAAAACATTTCACTGCTCAAAGAAAAGAGGCTGTGCCACAGGAATTTATTTAAAGCATCCTGCAGATGTTAAAAAATAACACTAAAATCTCATTGGATACTGTAATCTCACTAAAGTACAATACAGACACAAAACAAGCAACACTGAGACAGAACAAACATTTGCTGTTTCGCATATCTGTGTTTTCTGCTTTCTGCAGCAGTCGGGCGTGAAGTTCAGCCCACCGTGTGTTTCTGTCAGAATCAGAGCGTATAATCAACAGTTATGAACTACTGTATTATTGGTTTCTTTTATGAGCATGTATCAGTTTCTGCAACTCATTACAACACACACACACATGCACACACACACACATAAAAAAAAACACTCACACACACACATACAAAGAAACACACACACACATATATACACACAAAGAAACACACACACACAAAGAAACAAGCACAAAGAAACACACACACAACACCACTGTGTGGATGGCCTTCCAAAGGCAGACATGAATGCACAGTTAATAATGAATAAAACAATGAATGCACATTTTATCTCTAACACTGGTATCATAGAAACAGTTTTTAAACAAAATAAACTGATAAATGAATCACTTATAGTTTTTTCATGGATATGAGAAAATATCACCTGTTTACATGAAGTTTCACACAGAGCAGAAATGAAATCTCTGTGTTCTTTATAATGAATGGTACCGCAGGACTGGTTTGCATCTGTGTTTGTGCATCTGAGACTTCAGTCTCATCAGAATCTCACAAAAGGGTTTTCTGGCACACGGTGCCGTTCTAAATAGAAACTTAAATTATGGTGAGCGGGTGCCAAAACAGATACCTGATGATACACAACCCTGTCCAGCTTACAAATGACAGCTGATCTGTTCCAAAACCTGGTGAGCTGTCTGCCTGGACACCAGCGTAACACCAGACATGTGATTCCAGCCTCTCTAAAGACCAGCTCCAAAAGCTGGCCAGCAACATTATGCAGTCTTCTGAGACAGCGTGACCACACTTCTGGCCACAGTCTAAGCGTGTATCGCAACTGCCGTGGAAGAAACCCACTCAAAACCGTCCAAAACACCTCCAGCGTTTTGGCCCGCATCTGGTGCTTTGTGTCTATGAAACCGTACAGCAGTGTGGCTGTTATCTGTATGATTTATAAGAGCTTTTAATACATACATATGTAAATCAGACAATATATATGATTATAGTTTTCAGGAAAATTTTGTTTCCAAGTGCACAGACAGATATAGACAGACATTACTTCACAATAATTAACTTTCAAAATGTTTAAAAAATTCAAATATTCATTTGTGAATATCCAATTAGATGCGTATAAATCAAATCTCCCACGAGTTCTGTTGTTTTTTTAGCTTTTGTTGTCACAAGAGCTGTTTGTGTTGATCACTATTTAGGGCGTTCCACATTTGAATAGGATTTTCAGTCACTCAGTAAGAAACTTTCTATAGAGAGAGATCTGAACAGAGCTAAAATAAAAGAGTTTGAATAATATCAATATCTAGAAACATACAACATTCATAAGCATCTAAAGAAACACACGCGTGTGAAGCAGAATAACTCTGGCAGTTGTGAGGTAAAATCTCAGGAGCCCGTCTGTCTCTTACTCACAAAGACAAAAACAATCAACATATGCAAATCCACAGTCAAAGACTCAAACAAAAGAATAAATGATCCAGATCATGCTGAAATTCATCTCTGTGAGGTTATTTACTGTGGAACTCCATTAATACTGTGCAGCAGATGAGAAATGGAGGCTGCCAGGAATATTCTAACACTGCCGATGTTGTTTTATGAGTGTAAACAGTCCTGCTGCGGATTTAAAACTCTCTGACGTGAACAGAAGTGTGAATTTACACAGCAAAACTGTCCCCTCAAAAACAACCATCCTCAATTCATAAAATAAATACACAAATACATACATATATAATTTATACAATTATTTATCATTTAACATGTACAAGAGAGTGCATTACAGACAGAAGACATTTAACAGAGAATACATTGTATATGCATATATATAGCACATTATATATTATATATGTATGTATGTATGTGTGTGTGGGTGTGTGTATTTGTCAGGAATTGTGTATTGTTTGATGTCTCTGAACCTGTGAGGGTCTCATCTCACTGTTACCGGCAGCATAATGAAGGAGAGACAGACAGCTGGAGGAGAGACAGACAGCTGGAGGAGAGACAGACAGCTGGAGGAGAGACAGACAGCTGGAGAAGAGACAGACAGCTGGAGGAGAGACAGACAGCTGGAGAAGAGACAGACAGCTGGAGGAGAGACA
>JAZGTK010023168.1:0-10035 GCA_036877625.1 Ambastaia sidthimunki | reverse complement strand
AACTCTGTAATGTTTTTAAAACATTCCACTAACAACCTAACAAAAACATTTTTGAAATATATGATACATAACATTAAATAAAGTCTACTAACATTACTAAAATAATGTCTTTGAGAGAACCCTTAGAGAACATTACCCAACGTTCCCTGTTAGCTGGAATGTCAGGAACATGGAAATCTTCATCCCACTGCACTGCATGTATTATAAAAAGGGCCCCTGGAGAAATCCCATGTGCTCTGGGGATGTAATCAGAGCTACTTCCCGTTTCCCAACGATTCCCAACGATTTTGAGGAAGCGCTTCATATTTCCATCCAACACAATAGCAGCAGTTCCTCAGTCAGCTCAGTCGACACTTTAATAAATATTACATGAGGAACGGTAATGGCTGAAACAGCCATCGAAATTTAATAGGTTTCTATTATGGACAAGATCCTTGACCGATGTCTCTGTTATGGTGCTTCAGCTAAACATCCCCATTTATGATGCTCGTGGTTTTATAATATCGTCTTTATAAAGTCACAAGCAAGGCCACTAATTGGTTCTAAAAGCCTGTAATTATTCACTTCTTTTAGAATATTCTCACGCCACACGTGTCAGTTATCTTAACACAGTTTTCATATTAAATGTGGAAAAAAAAATATCCATAACTTGAGGCTGGGCAGCACACGTTGAAAGAAAAAGTTAAAAAAAACTTATTTTGGAAACTTGTGGTTTATTTCAAATAAAACACAACGGCCATGTTACAGTGATTTTACCATACGGGTGAAAGGCCCTAACCCATTTTAGGTTGTAAGAATGTTTCTCTAACGTTTCCATTAAGTAACAAAAATGTTATTTCAACAGTTCTAGGAATGTTCAAAACATCAGTTTTTTGTTGTATCATGTTGTATTAACCTTATTGTTGTATTAACCTTGCTTGGTTATAAGAACATTTTTTAACTTTTAACTTAAGAGTAACGTTTTTGATATACATGATATATAATGTTAAAACAACATTGTACTAATGATATAGTAAGAACTGTTTTGATAACTTTAATAAAACCTTTTAAAGAATGTTAGCCGACGTTCTGAGAAAATCCTCGTACTCGTAGTAAAATCACAGTATGCACCTCAAGTGGTTTTTATTGCTTTAATAAAATGCCAGCAACAGTTACACGATAAAAGATGCTGTTTTATTAATAATAACTGAAGGAATTCTCTTGCCAATATACCGTTAATGATTATGAAGCTACGCGGCAACTTGCTGCATTAACACAACTTGCGGTCACAGGTGTGTTACCTGCAATTTCCTTTTTAATCTGCAATACAAACTCATACAATCATGTGGAACCTTCAGCTGCGTCGACTCAAATGAGTTTAAAGATGTTACTTTGAATGGCCACTTTTGTGATAAACAATTACAGCAACTAACGAAGCACATTGTAGAAAACGGTTAAAGCATCCAGCCTTTATCACGCCAACATATTCACTTTTAAAGCTCATCGTGTTTCTCTCTCAAATGGACCAAAGAACATCATTCGAAAAGAATGATCTTTGTTATCCGTTCAGTGTGAAAGATTCACAATTGTGTTACGCTACAATTTGACACCCAAATATCTAATGATAAAAAACGCACAACGACTAAAAATGAATAAACGTGATTTCTAAATTGTAAAGTCCATGTTGTTGTTTGGTTGCTTTAATTATATTCAGGTCAACATCTTTAAAAAAACGTTTGTACCAACAACACCTGATTCACCTGGTCAGTAACTCCAGCAGTTTAAACTATTTATACATTAAAAACCATCAACAGTTTAAAAGTCACAGGGCAAAAAAATCATCTCCACCCAAAATCAAGTAGAACCACCATTAAAACATCAGAGAACCACGTGTGTTACCTACTGAGGGACCCACGACAACTTGAAGTGCTTATACGGATGCCAGTATAATTACTTAGAGAACACATGTAAAGGAGAAAGAGCTATTAATATAATGTGAGTACCCCCCCCCCAACACCCTCACGCACCCCCTCAGTAAACCTTCAAAGAGCGCTGTAGTCAACCGGGCTCTAGTCTCTAAACGTTTTGGGATGTTTATTTATTTTCTAAGTAATTTTGCGGTGAATCATTTCAGAATGGCTACAGCTGTAATCACTAGATAAGTAGGAACCAACATGGCAGGTGTTTGGGCAGCGATAAGCCAGGAACTATTGTGAGGAAAGACGATGCTTCCAGGAGGGAATGTTTTGGGGCCGGGATTCCTGTTTGATTTGTTACCTGCAGTCCTTCCTGAGGGCAGGAGGAAGATAGGCTGAGCGTCTTCTTAATATATTTTCGGCAAAGTGTGTTTATACATCCTCCAGACGTATTCAGAGAGAGGCACACTTTTTTGAACCCGCTGCCATGCTTGTCTTCTCATGTCAGAGTGATAAAGTGCCGTGGGTCTGCAGAACTGTACACCACTGTAAAATATCTTCCATTTATGTCGATATCTACTTAGCTTATATTCAGATCGGCACATCACACTATTAGCTACAGTAAGAGAAAGTCATAGAAAGATCTCTGACCAACCGAATCAACGTTTGATAACATCAAGGTTTTTTTGGACATTAACCACTTGCTTAGAGACCAGAAAACACATTGACTAAAAATTCAAAAATAAATCAATCACACAGTTCACAAATCACTCCATTTAGTTTTTTTATGCATTCTGTTTTCAAAAAGAAAAACAGAAGTTAATGTTCCAGTAGCTCAACTGGTAGCACATTACGTAAGCAGCGCAAAAGGTTGTGGGTTCGATTCCAAAGGAACAAACATACTGATCAAACATGTATCTTAAATGCACTAAAAGTTGCTTTGGATAAAATTGTCTGCCAAGTGATTTTAAAGATACAATTCTTGCTAAACAGTGAGACATGATATACAGTTGGACCTGTGTACCTTTATCACCAATCAGATTAGAGCTTGTCAAATCGAGAAGCGTTCTTCCATTCCAACATCCTAAACAGAAACAAAAAAGTAGATTCAAGACCACATGGAGTTACTGCATCTGAAAGTTTTGCCTGTTATTTTGTTTTCACTTTGAAAATAAGAAAACAAGCAGCAGAACATTTTGAAAACATGAGTGTTTGAGACGACAGACGGCTGGAATCTTTAATCTGTCACAGAGCTGTGTGATGTTCTTCAGACCGGCCTGCCTTTACATCCACTGCAAGATTCCTACAGGACTAACCCCAAAAAGTCAACTTTACTGAAAGTTACAGGCTGATGAAAGCTGGGGCAGAGTCTACTGACACACTAATGAATACTTTATATACCTAATACTTTCTTTCTCACTCTTTTTGTCCTTGAGATACAAGAAGACACAAACACACACTTTTATCTTTGCCTTTATATAATATGTTAAGTCTTTATAACAAAAATCATATAATCAAAAGTCATCGAATTTCTGGACAGGTCTTACACACCTTTTGCAACATCCCAAAACTTGTAAGTTATTACAACATAAAAATATTTTGACGAGAAAATCTTGCATACTTGAAACAACACCAGCATCCAAGAACACAATAAAAACAAGTGATTTAGCCTTGGTTACCATGGAAACACAAGTAAGGTTTTTATTGGTATCATGCAAATAAGACCTAAGTCCACATTCACTTCAGATGCCTTTATAAACAATGTCGCTGTTGCCATTAGCCACCAGGCGAATAAACAGGACACGTCTTCCTTCTGTTATAAAAATAAGGATGTTAAAATGAAGCAACATTAGTTGGCAATGCATATTTGTGGAAGATAATTTAGCCATCACCTGAGCCTATATTATGTTGCTTCTTTAATAAAGAAATGTATTTTAAGCTCACTGTAGTGCTAAACACAAATTAAGCTTTTCAGTTTCCATCATCCGAGTGTGTGTGCTGGAAAAACACAGCTATCATGACAAAAGCAACAATGTTGAACATCTTGTCCATTTTAATAGCCACACAATAGGCCCTTGTCTGTTTAAAAGGAGTCTGCCCAGTTAACAATTTCAGGTTGTAAGAATGTTTTCCTAACATTTCCACTAAGTAACAACAATTTTAAGAATGTTATTTTAAAATGTCCAGGAACGTTCAAAACGTCTATTTTTTTTAGACATTGTATTAACATTATTGCCAGAATGTTATTCAAAAGTTTTTAAATTCTGAAAAGTTTTAAAACGTTACACTAACTACTTAATTGTAATGTTTTTAATATAAAATATATTACGTTAAAAAAAGTTCTACTTACCTTACTGCAAGAAAGCTTTTGATGATGCTGAGAGAACATTGAGAGAACATTAGCCAATGTTCTGAGAATGCTTCACGTTAGCTGGGTGTATACTCCAGAGTATCATGATAATGTGATATTGTGCACCTAAACAGACCAGAAATTAATATGAGGTGCCACTTCAGCCAAATTGATCAATTTCAAAGAAGCACTTGAGTTTGTGAGGACTGCGACAGGCCTACAGTATAGCAGCGGGGGGCTTATAATGACTGCCAGGAGCAGGTGAGAAAAAAATGTTTCCAAAGAGAGTCTTTGGTTTTCACTAAGAAACTGTGAACGGCTGCTGCTAAAGTAATGCTTTAAAATCTCTCTGCTGGCAAAATAAAAATGGAATGGACTGAAAATCATAAAATCTGAGGTCCAATGGCTCCCAAACAGCTTTGAGATGCCTTGAGGCTTTCTGCCTCGCTCGCTGTAAGTTTGGGATTTATTTTAAGATGGCCGTGACCTCGATGAAAGTCTATCTGATAAATGGACCTCAAGGTGAATGTGTCTATTAATTGTACTTTTTGTAAAATCATGGCTTTTTGCCACCTAAAAGCTGCAGTCTGTAACTTTTTAGGATTAAAAGTAAACAAAAATCAGTTATTGAGCAAACACATGACAGATTTGTTTTAATACAATCTCCTTAACACTTAACACGTCCAAAGGTAAGTTTATAATAATGATTTATAATTTGAACTGTTGGTTCACGATGTCAGTCTGACTTCATTTGACTTCAACATATATAATCAAAGTTACATGAATTAAGCTGCAATTTTATGTTTCAAACATACGTGCAGCTTCTTAAACATACACAAGTTATTAGCAAAGACATATATATGTATTATATAAAAATATATTATTGTATATAAATTTTGCTTTTTAATCATGTTTTTCTTTTGCATCTGAAGTCAGTGTAAATGTCTCAGTGTGGACACCAGCACTTAAACACTTCATCTCGCAGAATAAAGAAATATATTTATCCTGTCTTTCATCTCCTGCGCCGGGGGCTCCAATAAAGTTGCGGGATTTTTGGTGTGTGTTTGATCACTTCATACACTGCTGCTTTGAAGCTCCCTAAACACCATTTTTCTGCACGAAAAACTCACCCTGTCTAACTCGACTTGGAGTCGCACTGGTGTTGAGCCAACCTGTCTGCTCTTTAGCGCGAGAAAGCCGTGTTTTCCACTAATTGGGAGGTCTGTGCTTGGCATATTAATGCCTGACAGCTTCTAAGGTTTGTGTTAATATTCCGGACATCCCTGCAGCGTCACACAAATAAGAAGAGCTTCCTTCTGATGGAGAGAAGAGAAATGAGTTTCGAATTTTAAATAGCGTGACAAAACTCGAAGCGATGAGATGCAACAGAGACAGACTTGGTGAAACAGAAATGACCCAAATGCCATGCAAAGAAATGAAAATGGCACATCTCTGATTGGGTGTATGACGCCCAGAAAACACTCAAGATGGCCGACACAGTGGCCATGTGCGGTCCAAATTGTGTGGGCTTGTCTTTCTTGTCGTCGTCGGTCCCATTGAGTGGGTTTGGCACAACAAAAAGGAGATACAGATGGCAAGAAAAGCATCCATAATGAACACACACACACACCAGACTGGTATGGTGATACACACGTTCATCAAAACTTCACGTTTGCAATTCCGCACTGCTCAGCCCAACATACAAGCACAAACTCCACATGCATGATGCGTCTTTTGTCAACACCCACACACAGAACGGTCGCAGGACGACGTGTTTGCATGCTCACTGCGCGATCGTCCTTTGTTTTAAATAATTTTCTTTCTTTCAGAAGGGCTGCTTTACAGCATGACTTTGTGTATGTGTGCATAACAAGAGCCTTCCAGCTAAAAATATTCATTATGCTTTTCAGTTAAACAAACTGGTTAGGGATGTTAAATTGGTTAAGGACAACAGGTTAAAAATGTTAAAATTGAAGTTGATCTATACTTTTAATAATGAAAGACACTTATTAATTGTTAGAGAATCTGTCTTGTGACTTTTGCCTGGAAACAATAAGACTAAAATGAAAATCAAACCTCACAGACACAAATTTAAATATGGACCCAAGCCATATCTAAGAAGACACAATAATATCAAAGGGATTTGGGGGTGGGGCTTATTTGACAACAGTCGCAACCATGGCAACCCTGGTAACCATCCAGATCTATGGCAAAATGTTAAATGCTCTCTAAGTCGCTTTGGATAAAACCGTCTGCTAAAACAAATACATTTAAATGTAAATTTAAGTTCACCTCACATACCCCAGTTTAGAAACCACTGCCCTTAAAAAACACTGCTAATTATCATACTTATCCACTTTATTAAAACACATGAGCCAAATTAAAATATATTAATATGCTTTTAGCCATTCAGATTGAAGGGAGGGTGGCCCAGTAGAGAGGACCACTTCCTGTGAATGTACGGTGGCCCGGTGTGACCAAAAAGCAAAGAACTGTGGCGTACACTAGATAAATCAGATTCCCCACAGGGACACACTGATTCATGCTTGTCAAACAGAGCCTGAGGGAGAACGTTTGGAGCTCGTCCAGGCTTTTGTGCTTGGACTGTTTCCAGGAATTCCGTGCTGTGCCATATTCCTGTACATAGCAGTTATTAGTGTACACTGATGACAGACGTCCCTTGTTCATGAATTATTAAGACAACTCCAACAGACTGAGCTTGCAGTTTTACAGTTTATGTTAACCAGTTAGTTTAGTGTGAGGGGAAAAAGGGGAGATGTGTGGGATTATGGGTGTTTTATCAGAATAAAAATGTAAGAAGAACAAGCACACACACGTGGCTTGGCCAGTCCATTTGAAGAAACCCTCAAATTCACTGCTGGAGGTTCACAACCATGAGAAGCTCTGCTGAAGTGAGAACAGATGAAAGTCAACAAAACATTCATCAATTTCATCAAAACATTTCATTTAAATTTAGCAGGAATTTGATGAAAACATCTGACTATACAAGGGACACTACAAGGGATACTAGCATAAAGTCTTGTGAATGTTATACTTTGCACTTATTGTTGAGCTGATAAAATGTGTAGTACATTTTTTTTATTAAAATGTAAAAATTGCATTCTCACTAGTGGTCTAGGAGTTTTGAACCCACTATCAGATTGATGCCCCCTTTATATAGACATTAAACAATCGTTGGGGTAATACTGGAGTAATAAAAAATATAATGTACGAAACCTTTGATATTTTGGCATCTTTCAGTGTGACAAAAAGCCTCTGAACATTTGAAACCCCCAAATAGGAAATACAATTAAAAAACATCATTTAATTTGACAGCAGCCTCATATTTTGAAGCTTTGTGTCTCACAGATGTCAAAAGGTTTCTTGCTCAACAGTTTCACACCGAGAGAAAGTTTTCACAAGATGATAACATCTGAAATGAAACTTTCAGGTATAATACGCTTTCATTTGAGTGTTATTAAGTGTAATTGCCAGATCAATTAGACTGATGTTGAAATGCTGTGTGGGCACTGCAATTATTTCAACCAGTGTGACCTTCAATTTAAAGGTGAACGTTTCTTTTTCTGTATCTTTCAGTGAGAGCAGCGAAAGCAGGATTTCTGTCCTTTGCTAATAACAGTAACACACAATCCTCCAACACCCCATCACACACACAGACACAGACACACACACACACACACGTTTACTTATCTGTCTAATTGGTTCTACATTCCGTAGACTTCTATTGTTTTTATACACAACTAGTTATAAATGTAACCCACATTCTAACCATCATAGAAAACGTTCTCCATTTTACACATTTAAAAATAACTTTACTGTATTTTTACAGCATTTTTACAAATGACGATGTCCCCAAAAAAAGGTGTTGCTCAGATTTGTCAGATTGTGCTGACGTTTGGGTACAAATTTGTCCCCAGTACGTGGTTAACACACACACACACACACACACACACACACAAAGAGTTTTCATATTTTATGAGGACATTCCCTAGTTGGTTTTCATACTGTAAAAACTGTGTATTCTATCCCCAACTCATGTAGTCATTTTAGATTTTCAAAAAAAGATAATTCTGTATGATTTATATTTATTCATGGGATTCTAAAAACATGTCCCTACAATGTCAAAATGTGGTATTAACATTATGAATACCAGGACCACACACACACACACACACACACACCAGAATCTCTTCAGAGTTTAATTAGAAACCTCTATGTTGCCTAAAGAAGCATCTGTACTAGAGAGTGTGGGAGGAGGCTAATTGGCTTGTGGTGCTAATTCGACTTTGACCCTCCACAGATCTCAGTGTGTGTGTGTGTGTGTGTTTGATGCTTTGAAAGATCAGCCCTAAAGAACGAACGGATACTCCCAAATCTCATTTGTGTCTAACAACTACACCTTGCAACTATTTCAGATTACACATCCTTTAGCTGTCAATTAGCACAGCAGCCCGACCATCTGTGTGCCAACATCAGCTCAATCTCACTCTTTAGTGTCTAACCTCCAGTGTAATTGAATGTGGGATGTGCAAAATACGTCGGAGTTGAATTTAAGCGGCTACGTTCCAAAACAAGAGCAAAAACGCTCTAAATACTTTATTGGAAATGCATCATATTCTAAAAGCTGGTTATGTTGTTTTTAAACATACTTTTGTAAATATTGAAATCCTTGAAATGGTATTTGATGGTTGTTAACACAAGGTGAGGCTTCTGTCCAGTGCTCTACACCTAAACTTAAGACCGAATTTATAGACCACTGTAAGATTTCAGAATTGGAGGCCTTCACTGTTGCTCCAAGGACTGACAGACCTAAATGTTTTAACAGAGGGCCTGCCTGGGTAAAAACGTCTGCCAAAGAGATGTTTTTACCCTAAATAAGCTAACAGTGGGTCAACGCTGTCTCCTGTTCGGCTAATTGGACGAGTTTGTAGTCAGAGCTTTGACAGATTGAATTATCAAGCTGTTCTTCTTCAGAGCTCCAGGGTCTTCTATCATTGACTGTTAATGACGTTCTATCTTCATAGGGGAGGAACGTGATTCCACGGAAAGCCTCGTCCTTCCACTTCTGATCTGTTCATCGTTTTGAGCGACACCGTCAGAGATCTTCCTTCCTACCACAAACAACACAGCCGATGTGTGGCGGTTATTGTTGGGAAAGTGGAGCTCTTTAGCTTCAAAACGAAATTTGGACTGTGGCGTC
The DNA here is from genome assembly GCA_036877625.1 of Ambastaia sidthimunki. Classification (NCBI taxonomy): domain Eukaryota; kingdom Metazoa; phylum Chordata; class Actinopteri; order Cypriniformes; family Botiidae; genus Ambastaia; species Ambastaia sidthimunki. The sequence goes on along the minus strand of JAZGTK010023168.1, from coordinate 569 downwards.
TGTTCTGCTGTGAAGACTCAGAGATTTCTAGCATGAATTATTCAGTGTTTGTTAGACACTGGGTGGCGTCGCGCACAGACTTCAGCGCCAACCCAAAATCTCCACGATGCATCGCGCGAGAATGAATTTTTCTTTGTAAACACTTTAAGATTATTAGGTGTAAAAGAAGCATTTATTTTTCATTCTCACATCGCTCCCATCGCTAGGTTTGTGCGAAATGGAAGAAAAAATCAATTCCTTTTTTCTGTCACACAAAAGGAAGCAGTCGCCCCGGCAGTCGTGCAGAAGAGGAGTGTGACCGTGGCGACCAGATACCCTACTGATATTCCGACAAACCTGCTATTACAGGACAATCACTTTTCACTGTGTAAGTCTCCCTCCTGTATTCTTAAATACAGGGTTAGCGTGCACCCAGATACCACAAGACAGATTTTAAGAAAAAGAAACAGCATGAAGAAATGCAAGTTTCTGATTTTTTTCTTAACACATTTTGCACTTTTTTGACATATAGGGCCTGAAACAGAGATGAAAGTGAAAGTGACATATTTGTGACCTCTGTAATTAACCCA
>JAZGTK010023167.1:0-10035 GCA_036877625.1 Ambastaia sidthimunki | reverse complement strand
TCATAAATCTAGTATATACACAATTAAAAGACTTACGTAAGCATGCTGAACTAAAGATTGCCTGTTAGTATGAGAGTTTATACCACATTATCTGGTGAGAAGTATTCTTAAAGCCAGTGTTTACCCAGCTAACAGCAAGCGTTCTCAGAACGTTGACTAACATTCTCCGAAAAGATCTTTCAAAGTTATCAAAAATGTTGTTGCAGTAATGTTAGTAAAATGTTTTAATATTTTAATGTTATATATAACATGAAAAACATTCTTAAATTGTTGGTGGGATGTTTTAAAATTGTCACAGGATTACAAAATGTTTGATAATACGCTTACAACCAAACAACGTTAATGCAATGTCTAAAAACAGAACATTTTGAACATTCCTAGAACATTTATAATAACATTTTTAATGTTTTTGTTATTTAATAGAAATGTTGGGAAAACGTTCTTACAACCTAAAATTGTTAGCTGGGTATTTAGTTGTGAATTTATAAATGTTTGTGATTTGATTTATGGAATTTTAGTTTTGTATGTACTCAAGGTTGTTTATCATTCATAATATGCATCTTAAAATAATGAGCAGAAAAGGCATTTAAAAACTGCATTTTTTATCAATCGAAGCGCACAGTGAATGTTGGTTGTATGTACAGTTTAAGTTTGAAATGTGTGACTGTAATTGATTGTAAAAACAAAGCTTTTGCCTTTATTTTGTTGATTGTTTCTATAGTTCAGGCTCAGTGATATTTTAAGTGGTTTAGATATAATAGCAATACAAGACTATGATCTGCTCAGGTCACATCTGATTGGTCACATCAGTATGACATCAGGCTCAGGAGGTATGTATATTTTTCCAGTTGAATTATTATGATTTTTTAAATCTGTTATATGTTTCATGGATTGACCTTTTGCCAGTTTACACATGAGAATTCTCAGAAGAGAAGTTTGTATTTATCTTGACATTTTCTTTCAAATGGTCATTAACTTACGCATATATGCACTGCAGCCACAGAACCGCTGCACTTTTATAAATACTGCCTCAGTGACATGAGCTAAACAGACCCATATAACCACAAATACAAACAAACTTCACAGTCATGTTGAATATGTTGGAGATGTTTTTATCTACTTAATTTAGTGCTACCTGTGTCTTATTAGTTTTTGTTGTTTTGACTTTCATTTTCTCTCTGGAATGAATGAAATAAAAGAACTTTGAATTTTATACTTTGTTAATGTTTATGATTTCTATTATTAAAGCTGTAATCTGTAACTTCTGTCATCAACATCTCTGTTTAAATCATAAAACTGCTGGTTACTTTACATCCTTTTCTTTACATATGTTGAAGTCGAATGAAGCCAAACTGGAAAATCAGACACGACAGCTCAAATTATAAATCATTATTATAAACTTACTGTTGTGAATAATAATAATTTTATAAGAATAAAACCACCTTATAGACAGTAGAGGCAGAAAAACTCTTAAATATAAACAAAAAATGTTCCTATTATATCAGAGACGTGTGCATTAAATGGTAAATTAAGAAGCATATTCACAAAGTTTAAAACTTTGTAGTTTTCCATTAGCAGTTTCCTTGGCAACACAGGCGGAAGTGACGTGTATTTCGCGCAAGGAAGCGAGTCTGCGCCTGGCGCGCCAAATTTCAAAGCACTTCCTGCGCAGAGGAGGCGATGAGAGTTACCGCGCAGCTGAAATAAAGACTGAAATATCATTTAACTAAACATAACTTCATATTTTGGGTATGGCATGATTTTATAGTCGTATTGATCGATGAATGCGTGTGTTTGTGATGTAGTTTTAGGATGTGATGTGTGTTTATGTAGCGCGCTAGCTGTATTCTCACATTCCCTTTGTGACAAAATCAGATTAACATTCAACCAGATCCAATTAACAATTAAATATCTCTGACATTATTATTGTCTTGAAGCTGTAGTTTTAATGACTTGTGATTTATCTGTACAGTAATGTTTGGTGTCAGTCATAAATAATGTTACCGTGACATTAACATGCAGAATGCAAAAGTGTTTTAACTACAAATCTTTGATATGTGATCATACTATGAATCGTTTTCATACGCCATCCCGTGTTTTACGATGCTTGGAAACGCTTTATTGAAAGTTATCTGTTTGGTAATGTGCCACAATATAAAAAATGTGCTGAAGTACGTTGTTGTTTTATCAGAGCTTTGACTTCATTGTGAAATTCTGTAATCTGCTCTTTTCACAGAACCAAGACCAGCAAATCATGTGACTGGACCCATTTAATGCCCCTTAAAACTTCACATATAAGCCAAGCTTGTGTATATTTATGTATAAACATTTTATTTAATACATTTTATTGTATTTTACTTTGTCCTCCACTTATGTTATAAAGTTTGTAGCATGTCAAGTGTGTCAGATTTTATTGACCAGCTGTAATTTTAACAGAAGTGTTTTTATGAACATCACAGATAGATTGTTTTGAACGGTCTTTAATGAAGGTCATTCAGCTGTGTGTTATGTGTGGTCAGCTGTCACCAGCTGGGTTGTAGTTTAACTCCACATTTATTTGCGGGATGTCAGAATGTTGTCGGGAGCTCAGCCGTGTTTTCAGTTGTTGAGAATTGGATTGTCCTCCGATACAAATAATGGTGACACTCACGGAAATGAGTTCTCGGACTCTTGCCGTGATCTGTACACGTTCAGACCGGCGCTGGCCCAGTGTGTGTTCCGGCTGGGCCGGGCTGCAGAACTCTGTGATGTCACTCTCGACTCAATGATGGTGTCGCGTATCCACGCCGAGCTGCATGTGGAGAAAGAAACGGATAGTTCTGGAGAAGAGGGCTGGAAGATCCGTGTGAAGGACCGCAGCAGTTCTGGTGAGTGATGTGCTCTATATACCCTTCAATATATCCATCTATACATCCTGTTATGTAAAGACCTATAAACAAATCTATATATCCCAGTAATATACTGTATATATACCTTCTTTATATTCCATTTAAATAAAGGCCTCCTATATAGCCATCTATATATCCCATTAATGTAAAGACCTATATATCCCATTAATGTGAAGACCTATATATCCATCTATATATCCCATTAATGTGAAGACCTATATATCCATCTATATATCCCATTAATGTGAAGACCTATATATCCATCTATATTTCCCATTAATGTGAAGACCTATATATCCATCTATATATCCCATTAATGTGAAGACCTATATATCCATCTATATATCCCATTAATGTAAAGACCTATATATCCATCTATATATCCCATTAATGTGAAGACCTATATATCCATCTATATATCCCATTAATGTGAAGACCTATATATCCATCTATATATTCCATGGATATAAATATCCTCTATATAGTAATTTCAGTGTTCTGTTAATATCAGCTGGTTGATATTACTGGTTATGTTGTACTAAAGTCCTGATGTAGGAAATAAATGCACCTCTGTTTCTCTCTGTTCTACAGGCACGTGGGTGAATAATGTACAGCTGCAGCAGGGGGTCTCATGGGAGATCTTTGATGGTGATACACTGACCATTGGTGGCCAATCAGGAAAGACTAGCCCAGAATTTGACTTCCTCTTCCAGAAAGTACGGGTCCGCCCACTGGACTTTGATGCCATCACTGTGCCCAAAGCAGGTTCCTTCTCATCCGACATTAAGAACCGGATCAGAACATGCTCAGACCAAAAACAGGACCCCGCCCTGGATATTTCAAAGCTGTCAATCAACAGAGCCACGGTCATACTGAACTCCATCGGCAGTCTGAGCAAGATGAACGCAAGCTGTTGGACTTTCAAGAAAAGTGACAAATCTACTAATAATCTGGGTTTTACTGCTTTGGCCCTGCCGTCCACTCCACCCCCTTTCCAAGCCACTGGTCAGATTTCCTCCAAATCTGTCCCAGCATCATCAAAGAGCCGGCGTAAGTCAGCCCACACGGTTCTCCTGGAGGACGACAGCTCAGATGATCCCATAAGCCGGAGAGAGGTGGAGGACGGAAGGAGAGGACAAGCGAGGAAAAGACGTCGGCTTTACAAGTCAGAATCTGAGGTGTTTCAGCCTCCTCTGCCCAAACTGGAGCAGAATATCAGGTCACAGTTTGACGTGTCGAAACACAGTGGCAGCGTGTTCAATGTGACACCTAACAGGAAGTTCAGTCATATCTTGAATGTGGGTCACACCAAAGCCAACGGCATCAATTTGATTTCACTCCAGCAGCAGAAATCTTGCTTGTCTGGTCCGGGTAGAAGACAAAGAGCAAACAGCTCGCCGGTATTTACCGCCCTGGGGATGAGAGGTGAGAATTACAGCCTGACCTCACCAACAGCCAGAACAGCCAAGCCAGAGAAAGCGAGGGGCCCGGTTTCTCGTTTCAGGGCCTCAACTGGGTGAGTAGATTCGGGGGTTACACAAACCTGGAAATATCAGGGAATTGTAAATGTACATTTATTTAGAGTTATAAAAAGTTGTAATAAATATTGCTACATTGCTTTTTAGTTAGTGCAATGACATCATCTTTGGTCAGAGGTGTTTTAAACCTTATTCACACTTGTTACATGTGCAATAATTGTCATTTAACAATGCGGCCAATTTCTTGCACTTCCTGTATCGACAATCCAGCGTTTAATTGCATTTACTAACATACAATTTCAACTTCCTCTGCAGCCGACAACGCGGGAGGCCTAGAAAACACCCACCGCCCCGCCCATCACCCTCCTCTTCCTCATCCTCCAGCAACTCTTCCTCCTCTTCTTCCTCGTCGTCCTCTGAGGATGAAGACGGGGGGGTCACGCAGAGTGTGGAGCCGTGCGCAGCAGCGCGCTGTCGCCTCCCCCAGCAGGACACCGTGCAGTGGATCCAGTGCGACGATTGCGACGCCTGGTACCATCTGGACTGCTTGCCGCACGACCGCAACCGAGACGCGCTGCTGCTGGACCCCAATGCAGATTTTTACTGCGGCTGCCGCAGAGCCAGAATCCACTGAAGCTACGAACAGTTCAAGCTTGGCTTTAATAAACGAATCCTCTCAAAGACACGTTATTACAATCAAACATATGAGCGGCTGGAGATGTTGCTTCTTTGCATTCATATAGAATCACTGACAACACTTGTAATGATGCCGGAGTAATTAAATGTCGTTAATGTTTTCTGCAGTCGTGCTAATTATACTGACCAGCTTGGCAGGAAGCAATGAAAAAACCATTAGCATGTAGCACTGAAGGGTTTCTAGCATTTATTTACTTGGAATATATATGTATATAGTCAATTAAATATTCAGCATGGGAGGAAAAGTCAAAAACCTCAAAGAGCTTAAAAAATGTATGAATATGGAATTGAATTGTTGTTTGATTTGTATGAGAATTTTTGTATTTTCAGAAGAATGGATGAATTTGAGGCTGAAGGTTGAAGGGTTCTGGTTAAGTAGGTGGGGACTTCAATATGCTTTGTTAACTACATACTGATTGTTAAACATGCTTTGTTAATGTATATGGCTGGTTTATGATGTATAATCACTAAATACTGTGTAATAATATGTGAGTGGACACCGGGAGGCTTTACAATGCAGTTGTGACGATGTGATGTCTTATTTGTAACTTGTTTTGATGGAATTTCATCGGATACACAAAACATTCAAAGGCAATTGTCAGTTGTTTATTCTTATCTGCTATTAACAAGCTTTGAGTGTAAATTTCCCTCTGTTAACTTCCTTTATTGTAGCTGTGTCTGTCTTTATAGTCTCTGAGGTAAGAGTGTCTGAAATATTATCACTGTCTTCACTTTAACTCAACATTATTCATGTGATAAATGTCACAGTGTTTGTCATGTTGTGGATCGGGGCCTGAATAAAGAAATATATATTTAAAATGTGACCTCTCTGCCTTTCTGTAAAATATATTTTGAATGTAAATGCTTAAGTAAGAAATGATGTTTCTTGTTAATATGAAAATAATTATAAGTATAAAAAAATCTTAAAACATTTCAGAAATCACAACTGGTCAAATTGGTAAAGGGAGGAATACTGAGGGATTGAATATTTAATGCTGATTGGATAAATCATCTGTCAATTATATGATAGAAGGAAAACATGATTTCAAAGGGTGTCTATACAAAGACAGACTAAATTTGGCCAATAGTTATGACTAGATATGTATCTGATATATTTTTCTTTGTTTTTCATTTTGCATATCAAAATGTATGTTTTGGTCATTTACATTTGTTACCCATTTTGCCATTTATTTTGTTTTGCACTTGTACACAGTTTTGCACTTGCTAGACACAGCAGGTTTGTGTTTGTTGCCCGTGTTTTTGTGTATCTGAGTTGAATCTATACTATACACGTGTGGTATTTGAGTTGGTCCACCCTCCCAAACACAGATATATGGTTCTTTTAAATGTAAGGAGAGCGGTTATAACATAAGATCAATAATATTCCCTCAGATGTTGTTCCAGCCTAACAGAGACGTCTGAGCAAACAATTTAATACTGAATGATGTTGCTGCTCTGTCAGCCCCCACAATCCATTGCAGTTTTAATAAATGATGCAGTAACTGTTACGAGCGTCTGGTTTGAATTACTTTATTTATGCTGTTGTTTTTGTCATCACTCATAGTTGGTTGTGGTCTGTGTCTGTCAGAATTAAACAAATACATTTATTCCTTTGAAAAATGTTTTTTTTTCAGAGGTCATATCTCAGTTTACTTCATATTACAATCAAAATGTATGAAAACAAATGTGTGAGCTTTTCAGTTTGGCAAAAATATTAACAATTTGTATTTAAACAGAAAGAAAAATCTTTTCTAATTTCAGGTCAAATCTCAAAGAATACAAGGTCACCATGTTTGCTTACATTGTCTGATTTTTAAAACTCTGTTTTAAATTCTTTTGGCTGTAGTTTCTAAAGTGTACAAGACAGAACAGATTCTCAGCAGTGAAATGGGAGCACGAGACTGTTTTGTCCTTGTACTGCTTTCTGTAAAATGCACAATGCTGTTGTATATCTAAGGCTGAGGTGATTATCAGCTGGTTTTTAGTACAATTTTTTGACTTTTATGAAGTCTGTGACCTAAATGTCTGAATGACTTACTGTCCCATTTGTGCCCTCTTTGAACATCCCTGTTGGTCTGGGAGGCATTTGTAACACCTTGTAAGTTTCAGGTCAGTGGACAGCTCATACCTGTGCATTTCAGAACCTGTCTCTCAGATAAATGACTTATAATAACTGTTCTCTGGTCAGTAAAACTCACTCAGTCCTGACATGTTTATTTCACAGTGTTAGCTGGAGACTGTATGTTGAGAATGCAAGCTTATGTGAAGGTTTTGGCATAATCACTACATATTTTTTAGCATAATTAACATGTTGAATTTAATATGCCTATTTTTCTAATATATATATATACAGTATATATATATTTTAATATATGCATATATATATGATTTTTATATTTCTAAAATTAGAAATTGTGTTCAAACTTTATTTAATATTTAATGATAATTTATCATGAAAACCATAATGATATTTATTCATTACAAACAAACTAACTTAAAAATAATCTCCACAGTACAATTGCAATGCAATATTACCAGTAGGACAAGAATGCATCAGTTATTATGTGTCCAACACTGAGTGCAGAGAAACTGCATGTCTCACGACTAGTTACTGGGTCTGTCCACTAACCAGTATTCTGGGAAAATAACTATGTACGGTGCTGTTAAGGTTGTCATGTCAACCCGACACGTCTGTATGTTATGGAGGAGAGACGGGCAGATAAATCACAGGTGTGACATCTTCACAGAGTCTTTCTAATGATGCCAGTGGGTTTCGGTCCGGCCCTGTTGCCATGGCAACGCCGTGCGCGGTCAACGGGAGTCTGTGGCTTGTAAAGACCCGTCAGACGGACGTGAAAGAAGCAACCCGGCGGATTCAAGGCCAAAGCAATGAATGCTGCTCAGATCTGCGTGAGATGAAGTGTAACTGTCTACAGAAGAAATTAATGCGCTTGACGATTAATCTTGGGGCAGTTTCATCCCGCCACCAGGGGGCAGAAGTGTCCCGTTAGCCCGAGCATCACAGACCAGCGTCGCTGAAATCTTGTGTGATAACAGACGTGAAAGTTTGTGAGGTCTTCAGTGTTTTTGTGTTTACCTACAAACATTTCCACAACGTTTTGCGTTGCCACAAAAGTTGGATAAAGTTACCGAGAGCGCGCTGGAGAGCGGAGGATGTTACCATAGCAACAGCAGCATCTCTCGCGCTTCCGACGTACTTCAGCAAAACACAAGTGCTCTCATTATTTTTCACTCTGATAAAGATTTACGTAACTTATCACAGGTAAAACAATGAAGTGTTTTGTTTAAAATTGCCTTTTAAAGACTTAGAGAAGTGTTAAATGTGTTAGAAACACCAGAGGACTTTTATTAATCTTCTGAAAGACCTTCTCCTGGTGACTAAATAACTCACATACTGTCTAGCAACCACTTAAAAATGATACATAACTCATCTATATGAGAAAATAAAGTGCACACATAGGAAGTTTAACCACAGCCATTAACCTGCTTACTAACCGTTTCATGAATTCAGAGAAGCTGGTGGAATATATTTGGCTGTATTGACTCTCATACTGATGTATCTGCCTTACAGCCCCACAGACATGATGTGAGACAGCACAGGAACCTGACTGATGCACAGGACACAGGTGCCCTCATCATGTGCCTGAGCAAATCTCTCCTCCAGTCATCACTGGATGATGCGACCGGATGATGTGCTGCCGTGGAAACGGTTGAGTGAGTTCCATCTCTGCCACATTCCTCTTGCTCATGCTTAAACTTAAGATCTTTGAACAGGAAGTAAAGGGATAAATTCAAAGGGATTATGTCCAAAACACAGCTGCACAAGCTCTATAGAGAATATACAGCTGTTTGTCACCTGTCATGAATTTTCCCAGTTTAGATTAAATTTATAGGGGTGTTTCTTCAGCCACTGTCACTGTTATGTCAGAAAAGTTAATTTTATTCACACTTATGGTTCCAGTTTTAACTTTCTTTTTTGCAAGCATAAAGTTTTGCTACTTTAAAATGTCTTTATGTATGGACTGAGCAAGTGAGTCATCACTTCATTCCGTTTGCCCTGTCCATCACCCAGCTAAGAATTTTAGGTTGTACTAATATTTCCCCAATGTTCCCATTAAGTAACAAAAACACTTAAATGTTTTTTTGATCATTCTAAAAATGTTCAAACTCAATGTTTTAAAATTCTATGTCACATACAGAAAATTGTTCTAGATACTTAGATGTTGTTAGATGTTCAGAACATAAAGACCAGACCACATCATGAGGACTTACTGAAGATTATGGGGAAAGTCATACATGGTCACAGTAATACAGTAACACAAGGAACCAATACAAAATATTCTAAACAATACAACGTGATTAGAATACAGTGCAGCTAAAAAGGAAACAGGGTGTTGAGGTTTGTGATTTAATTGGTGGAAGGTGTGAAATGTGAAAGACTGTGTAACATCTGCAGAAGTTTGTGCAGGTCTGCAGAACCTTCATACCAGAGCTTCAGCACATACTGACTGAGGCTATAACAGAAGAAGCTATTTAGGTGTCTGTTCAGAATGGCTTTAGAACATTTTCTGTTGAAATGGATAATGGGGGTCCGCAGTCATTTTGGTGTCCCAGTTTACTGCTCTGGATTTATGAAGCTTATCAATAAATGGAAGACTGCATCCAATCAGTTTCTGTGCACATTTCATAATGCTGTTTCATTTAAAGAGAAACTTTGTCACAGATGTTTCTCCCCAAATTCCTTTTTCCAGTTTGTCAATTTGCCAAAAATAACAGCTATTACCCAACTAACAGGGAACGTTCTCAGAACGTTGGTCAACATTCATTAAAGTTAAAAACTTTTCTTGCAGTAATGTTAGTAGAACTTTTAAACATATATTTATAACTATAGTAACTGGATGCTTTGAATGTTTTTGCACAGAACATTTAAAATAACATTTTTAATGTTTTTG
>JAZGTK010023166.1:0-10035 GCA_036877625.1 Ambastaia sidthimunki | reverse complement strand
GCATGCCCATCCAACTGCACGTGTTATATGCGACACAATGGAAAAATGTGTATGCATAGCATTTAAAATGATGCATGCATAAAAATAAAGCAGCCTGTAGTTTTCTGTTTCAAACAGAGATGGCAGTAGAGAGGTGAATGTTACAGCTAGCAGCTTTAATTTACATCACTGCCTGTTTCCTGATCTATCTATCATCTATATATCTATCTATTATAATGTTTTTTAAGCAATGTGGTTTATGAGGACACAGGAAGTTTGTTATGCACATCATTATACACATTTGTGTCCTTGTAAATTACATATTGAAACCCACCCACACACACACACACACACACACACAGATCTGCTCTTACCATATTTTAAACCTGTGTTCCCAGGTGTGCCACTAAAACTCTCTCCCTTAATTACAAAATCCTGACAGCATCCATAAATTTTCCCAATGTGACGACTGAAGAGATTATACACAGCACCAATTTAGATCAACTCTATCTTTAATAATGGACTGCTAATCACTCGCCAGGGCTGTTCTCCCAAAACACACACACACACACACTACCACATGAGACCTGAAGACTGACAGCTTCTGGAAGTACAACATGTTCATAGTTCTGCATCTAAAACAGAAGCATAAACTTTTCTATTTGCTCCTAAATGAATGATAAAGAGGAAATAAATTAGCATGTAGTCTGATCTCTGAGAAGGTCCCTCTTTGGCCATGACTCTGATGGCCCTTCAAACAAATGGGAGGGGGATGAAATTTGGCAGAGAGGGTTTTATTACAGTCTGGTAATGGAGCAAAACTTTAATCATAAAGATCTCGATGGGCAGCGATCATGAAGTCTAAAAGTGATTGTGCAAGGGTTAAAGAAACAATTATAGCATATTATAGCATACTTGAAAGAGGATCATGTTCTGAATGAGTACAGGCCAAGCCCTCAATTATAATCTTTAATTACAGTATAGCATTAGAAATTGGACCTAAAACTGTTCAATGTTTTTTGAAAGTCTCAGTACAATCTTTTAGAAATGTTTCAATGACATCACTGCTCTTATTCACTTTAATGTAAACTTATGTAACACTTATGCAATTTTATGTAACATGGTTCCGATCCAATACAAACTGCCTTATTGGCTTGTATAGCTATATGTATGCAAAAACATCTGAGGCAAAATCCAGAAAACACATTAATTTATAGAACTTATGTGTGTTCTCATTTCCTGCTGGTCACTTGTTCCTGAAGGATATCACAGTTTAAACATTTTTAAAACTCAAAGAAAGTTAAAAGAAATCTCATTTACATATTAAAATGGTGCAACGGCCTACCAGTTGAGCTACAGAAAAACTCATAAAACAGTTTGTAAATACATAAATCAGACGTTTAGGAAACACGGAACTGTTGCTGATTCTTTGCAAGACCCTGTTGAGCAACCGTACGCTGGTCATCTGAGCTAAAATCCCCCTCATTGATCCATTACAGTCCTCATCAGCTGCTTCAAATAATTACACAAGAGCTGTCAGTGGTGTGAAAAGATTTGCAGTACAGCAATCAGAGAGTAATCAAGTCTCTCACTTCTCATTAGACACTCATGAATCTCGCTGTCTCACTTAAGAGCAAGCCAGCATCAAATGAGGGCTTTTTAAAGTTCATTTTTTATTTCTCATATATTTTTCTTCAGGCTCTGCTGCGGTCACCCGTGTGTGAAGGTGTCACCCTGTCAATAATGCGAGTGTGTAAAAAAAAACATGCATTTGTGATCTCTGAGTCATTAAAGTTTCAGAGCGAGTCAAAATGTATCTCCATGTGTCATTAATTCTGTAGTTCACTCAGACAGCCTGGCTGGAAAACTAAAGCAACACCAGAGGAGGATGTTGGATGAAGAAAAAAACAAGCACTCAATTTAATCAACTTGCCCTGGTGTGGTAAACATGCAATTCACAAAAGCCCCAATTCCCAAAAGCCTCGGTCACTCCAACTACGCTCCTCTTGCCTCGGGTGGTGGGTTTTCCAAGAAAGAGTGTTTGTGGAGGTCAGAGGGGCAGAGCTGCAAGGCTAACGGACCCATCATGAGGCAATTCTACTGGGATAGACAGAGGCGAGCAGAAAGGGGCTGGAGATTGAGGTGGAAGTAAAATGATGTGTGGTTTAATAAAACAATGCTGGAAGAGTCTGTCATTTACGACTGGGTAGACAAAATAATTTGGTGAGCGAAGTTTAGGTGGAGAGTTTAGATTAAATGAGCTTTTTCATTTCAAGTCAGAGAACAGGAGAAAATGATGTTCAGATACTTTTCAGAAACAAAGACTTGCCCCATACGAGTCATTTATTTGCAAATTTGATTGGACATTTGGATCCAAAATGATGGAAGATAGCAGAAGGGTCATAAATGAAACTAAATGCTTAAAAAACTGAACTTTTCTGAATAAAACCACTGTTTGTTGAATCCCAACCTTAATTTTAAATGCATGATGAAGAAATAAGAGCAAACAGTCATTGAATACACTTGTTCAAATATCTTCAACATGCTTTAAAACTATTCCGGTGGGCTGGTGAGCTAGTTATCTTACGAATCAGGAGAGGAACGGCTCGCTACGTTCTTAGCTACTTTCTCAAATAGACCTCAAGTGAGGCTTAATGGTTTTCCATCACTGATTTCCAGCCGAAGTGCCAGAGGAATTCTCTATGCCCCCCTTATCACCATAGCAACCCACCATTTAGCCAATTACAGCCTCCGCTGAGAACTTCCCCATTTCATCACAAAGTTCTAACCATTACAGGACATACAAATGAGGCCCCAAATTAAAAAAGTCCTTCTCCAAGGATTGCAAAGCCATTTTAGGACTTTAGCTACTGCAGAGTGCTAAAAAATGTGTTGACATGCAGCAGTCTAAACGCAGGAGATAAGTATGGAAGTATGGTTGGGATTCTTTGTATCAGGCAGTGGAGAGGTCAAGGATGAATGAGCAATTACTCAAACATCTGCTGCCACCCTGTTTGTTTTCCCAGTGCTGCCAAAAAAACGAAAGTCCCACAGGCGTTTGCCTCTTCCCTCACCCACCTCCCCCCCGCCACCGGCCTATCAGCCAAGAGCTGCCCAGCTGCCCACCTGCCTCTGGACATTTCCAGATCCTAAAAATAGGAGGGAGGGATTCCAAAAATACAAACTGAAGAATGAACACACTGACCCAGCAAACAGGGAACGTTCTCAGAACATTGGATAACATTTAAGTTCTCTCATCATAGTATATACAGTATATATATATAAATAAACATTCTTAAGCTGTTAGTGGAACACTTTAAAAATGTTACAGTACTGAAAAAAGTTTGAATAACATTCAAGCAATAATGTTAATACATTCCTAGAATATTCAAAATAACATTTTTCATGTTTTTAAAGCTTAATGGAAATGTTATGGAAATGTTCCTACAACGGAGCTTTTGCTAAGACTAGCATAGCTTGGACTCACTTTCAAGATTAGCTTGAATTGATCAGCCTTATCTCTCTCTCTGATGTGCAGTTTACACCCATCTCACCTCCCTCCCCGTGTTCAGTCAAAGCACCTTGGGCTTCGTCTAATGCATCGATTTCTCCTGTTTGAAGACATAAAAGTGTCACAGCCACTCAGACAGACAAGCAAAGAAACCACAAATCAACCGATATTAGTTATTGCTTTTTAATGAAGATTTGTTTGTTTACGACTTTCATTTGAAAGGTTTCAAGCATCTTTAAGCCAAGAAGCAATGCATGCTGGTCCAGACTAAATATATTTGCTGTCTCAAAAATATTTGCAGGAGTGTTAAGTGTCTTCAGGTCTGATTCTGTCTGAACTTCTTTTTAGATTTAATATACAGATTCCTAGCTAGCAGAGAACATTCTCAGAACAGTGGCTAACATTCTCAAAAAGTTCTCTGAACGTTATCAAAGACGTTCTTTCAGTATTGCTAGTAGAACATTAAAGAACGTTTCACAGTCCAATCAGATTCACCATTCAAGCATCTCTATCCACCACTGACTACCAACATCCACAAAGTGGGAACGCCAGATATCTGTAACCCATCCGGACTTCCAGCTGGTGACACAAGCAGAGAGAAACAGTCTGTAAACTCTGCGAGACCCTCACCAGGAGATAATCAGCCAACAGCTCTTTTCCACATTCAGATGTTCAGATGTATTTGTTGATACGCTGGAGAGTGCTTCAAATCAAGCTGTTTCAAGAGTCTAAAACCTCATCTGTCACTTCTTAAAAAGAGACACGTTTAGACATATTTTTAGAATGTGATATACATATTTGATTTGCATGGATTTTGCCTAGGACATGTTAAATAAACGTGTTTGTAATGTTAATTCCACATCTTAGGAGGTTTGCGTTTGATTAAACGTGCTGTGGTTTGCACGTAACGTTTCTTTTCAAGAGATATTGAATGACCGAGAATCTTCAGAGTTTAGAAAATAAGATCGTGACTCCTTCACAAAAGAACAAAATCTCTTTTTTACAGCTTTAATCCCAATATTCCAATACAGAATTTATTTTGCCATTTGAATTAATAATTCAGTCCATTGACAGTTTGAAAATAATCACGGTTTGTCATTTCCTATAAGACCTTTATCCTGGTATTTTGAAACAAAATATGAAATGCTCATATCTTTAAAAGTGTCCCCATGGCAATAAAACCAAAAGCTAGCAGATCTTAGCATCCACAAGATCGATACTGGAGCTAATACATCATGTGATTGAAACACAGGGCTGCCGCATCTCTTATTAAACTTATCTTAATAAAGCTAACCCATAAATCCACACTTATATTGCATAAAATTCACGCATGGTGTATTTATGCCAAAACAAAAAATCTTAATTGATTTCAAAATGCCACACTGGGACAGGACGGTTGTCACAATGCAAGCTTTCCAAAAAAGCAACTTTTGATTTGTTTTTCGCCTTGACGTTCCCCTACAGCATCCGACTGAAGATGGAGGATTTTGGGCCTGCACAGCACAAACGGGGGAGACAAAAAACTAAGAAAGTTATGCAAATAAAAAAAGTTTGTTGGCTCATTCATCACAATCCAAACAAACGGTGGCATTTCGGCCCATTGAGTGAGACACAAACACCTCATCATGTTCATTTTAAAGCAAATGTGTTTTTACTGCCATCCTTTATAAAGTCTCTCCCAGGATGAAATGAGCTGTTGTATGTTTTCCGCTTTGATTAATCCCCATCCGCAGCCTCATTTATTATTCAGTGATGCAGCTTTTAAGCACCTCAGGAGATAAATTATGTCTGGATCTTATCTTATTTATAAATAAATGACCATATCGAGAGCCGACTAATGATATGACGGTAATAAATAATGTATGTGCTACTGATCTTAAATAAAAAGGTTGAATTTTAACAACATATTAATGATAAGTAATAAGTTTAGTCAATTTTTCATCATTAAAAAGTTTTATTGCTATGCAAATGAAGGCGGCTTTTGGCAAATACTGTATGCTTAAAATGAGATACACTCATATGGTAGGAAAAACTCTAGTTATGAAAATCGCATAATAAACTCTGATTTATTTTACATGGTGCGGGTCGCCATGTTGAAATCACACAAACGGCCAAATATTTCAAAATATAAACACACTCTTTATCTCAGTTAACTTCCCCAATTTTCACAAATAAATAAATCATGGCTGACTGTAATAGCACATTCCCACAATGCCACTGGAGACCGAACAGTTTTGTGTGAACATTTGTGCAACGCTTTATCAACGCTACTACTTGTAACCCTTGTACCCCCACATTCTATACCCTTCCTGATTGAAAGCAGCAGCAAGTGTTTCAAACTGCTGCCATGGCAACCAGATACATCAATATGATTGGACGACAATAACTTTCAATAACTTGGTATTGTTGGTTGCGTGCTTATTTCATACAGAGAGGTACAAAACATTCTAAAGTCAATTACAGATGAAGTCCGATCGCAATCGTATAATTTGTCCGGGAAACGGATGGCCTTGGGGGTTTAAAAATCATTTCATTGTCATGAACGCACTTTTCGTTTGTTCGTCATGTGGAGGGCAGAACATCCTCTGCCCTCCAGCAGAAACACTGTATCTTCTCCCATGATTAAATAATCATTATAAAGGTCAAACAGAGTGATGTATCAAACTAATGAAATCTAATGACAGTCATTTGCTGACCCTGGTTTAACCAGAATAACCGCAGACCATTTAAAAGCACAGCTACACCTTTTTGACATAGCGAAACAGTAATTACAATGTACAGTGATTGTTTTATCGCTCTGTGCCAATTAATTATGTACACAGCTTTGAAAGGGGCAAAATGTCATTTTGTCTTTATATGGGAAGAGATAAGACTTATAAAAGAGTCATTTTAAAGCTGCAAAACTTTTGCCTCTCTATCGCCATCTCTGTTTGAAACACGAAATTGCAGGTTACTTTCCAATTACAGATCCTAAAGTCAGATGAAGCCAACCTGTGATATCAAACCCGACAGCTCAAGTTATAAATCATTACTATAAATCTACCGTTGGGAATTGGGGAAGGTAAGAAGATTGTGTTGAACACTGTCATGTACTTGCTCAATAACTAATTTTTGTTCATGTTTAACCCAAAACAATTATGGATTCCAGCTTTAAGTAAAATATTCATTATATAATCCTTTAAGGACAGCAGAGCCTCTGTATGTTAAACTCTACAGACACTGAGCTGAGATTGCCAACAAATGGAAATTGATTAACAATACACAGGCCTCAAAACAATATGACAAGCCCAGTGATCTGTGAGCCTATCTGAGCGTGCTCAAACTGGCCAACAGTTCTTTATCACATCATGTAAATCATTCATTTTTTAATAAACATATCTATAAGCTTTAAAACAAAGCTCCATGAATCAGAAATGGGAAGCTGTCTTCATTTTGGGTATACTGGCTGTCTTATTCAATCTCAGGCCATTGTTTGTGTTTTTCTGTATTTAAGGCCCACCTGCAAATAATTACAATATCAACACATTAATGGTTTCACACATGCACCTGTTAGAATGTGTGAGGATTTGACTAGCTTTATTAGCGTAGCGTTTGTGTCCTCATTTTTAATCTCTATGAACCATAAAAAACGTGATATTTACCCACTGGTGCATTTTGTTGAACTGGCACAATTGTGATTTCCAATCAAAAATAGCGACGTATAAGTGTTAATCTATTTCCTGAAGGACACAAGCCCTTATCATTAAACAGGCATGAAGATTATGAAGATGACCAAGTTCAGGGAAGTCAGACATATGACCAGAAGAATTTTGTCAATTATTCCATGATGTGGAAAAACACATTCAATACAAATTTACAGACAGACAGAAAATCTCTCCATTACAACTATTACAATCCACCAGGTTGAGATATCGGTTAAGTTTATCCTCCTTTATAAAAAGAAGGATAGGATTAGAATGATAACACTGCAAGGACTGTTGAAGCCACGATCCAAAACTTTTGCCAAATCTCTGTTAGAAGCATAAAATTGCAAGTTTTTATTATTATTTTTTAACGTAGTTGCCAAGTATAAATTCTAAACAACTGCTGTAAAAACAAACTACAAACGCTCTTTTATTCCAGCACCCACGCATGCGATTAGCAGCCAAATTTCCTTCTTTCTGTTTACAGATGTGACGTAAACACGAGTCAAGCTGACATTTCCTGCAAAATCAGACCTGACAGCTTACTGTGAATTGGGGTACGGTAAGGAGACCGTTTTGAACGCTGATCTGTTATGTACTAGCTCAATAACTGATTTTTGTTAACGTTACATGTTAACTTTAAATGTTAAGATAAACACATTATTATTTGTTATTTTTATAAGTTTTTGTAGCCAGCATGTGGTGATTTTATCAGTCATCAGAGTTAACCACAGGTACCGCAAAACCACAAGCGTAACTAATCAAATTTCTGAACCATTTCTAATAAACACAATAAAAACAGGCCACTGTTGAGAACAACATGATTCTGTGTGATGACAATTACAGCTCTCTGCAAGGACAACAGAGAGCCAATACAACTGAGAACAATGACTAACTCCACTACCGGCTAATCATTTCTCATTTACCGTCTTAACCCGGGTTTCTGTGCAACAGTCAGACAGGTCATGATGAGAGAATGGAGTGTTTTTGAGTAACCTGATATCAGGAATGGCAAAAACTTTCTAAAGTCTTTATATTCTCCTTGTTTGTGTGACCACATAGATCTTTAAGCAAGATAAATTTACCTTCAAAACTTACATATTATGACATTGTTTTTATTTTGTCCTGTTTTAAGTCAAAAAGCAAGTCAAATACTCCCCTAGTGATATGGAGCATTTTCCCTTCAATAATTTCTCTTTGTTTTGCACTTTTATTTGTGCAAAAAATATCTCTACTTCATCTATCTATTATATCCTTTTGTTATATACAATAAGTAACGTTGCAAATTTGTTCTACTAATGTTACTGCAAGAATATTTTTGATAACTCTGAGAGAACATTTAGAGAATGTTAACCAATGTTCCGAGAATATTCCGTTAGCTGGTACAGCAGTGGGTTTCAGGGTCTGAGTTTTGAAGCGGATAAACAATTAGAGCACCATTAGTCTTTTTAAACAATTAATTCACTTCAGTAGAAGCTTGTGTACTGTATGTAGATACACAGAAGTCAAGTTGAAATGTACTTTCTCTGATAGCTGTGAATCCATTCTAAAAATAAACGGGTTTGTTTAATAACGGCAGAACAAAGATCCCACTGATTTAATGACAAATGCTGTGATTTTTTTTCATCAGTTTACATCTGAGTCTGCCTGACACTGCAGGCCATTTAATATTTATTTAAAGCTGAGAATCTCCATGGCGATGGGGATAATGAAAATGGGGGCATTACCAGTTTCAGAGACTAAAGTGGGTGGAAACAGAGAACAGAACATAAAAAATATACGAGGAAACATTAAAGGAGCAATTCCAGCAATGATGAAAATTCTGTAATCTTTTTCTCACCCTTATGTTGTTCCAAACGCGTGTGATTTTTTATTTTACAGTGCGCCCCAAAAGCAGAAAAGCTGAATTACAATAAATGGGGACTGAAGAATTCAAACGTCTAAAGAACTATAAAAAAATCATAAAGTGCATAAAGTTCTCAAAAGCAACATTTGAGTTACAATTGAGTAAAAAAACTTGATATGGGCCCAAGCTCTTCTTAAAACATTCATGAGTGAAGCAGCGGTCTTATTCCTCAACAATTTTAAGTTGTAAGAATCTTTCCGTAACATTTCCATAAAGTAATAAAAATTTTAAACGTTATTTTGAAAGTTTTAGGCACGTTCTAAACGTCCAGTTTTTAGACATGTGACAGTAATGCTGCCAGGCTAGTTTTCCAGAAGCTAATTGACACAGGAAAACATGCTGATCGCAATCAATGCGACACTGCATCACGCCGGAAGCCTCCAAAACTGTATCAGCCTCACAGCAGGTTTGATCTTTCTGTAGAGAGACTCTGTGGACACTTACAACTTTACAGAATTAAACATTGGACTGGCATTGAGTGGTGACCATCAAACTCTGTGGAGATCTTTCATTCCATGGAGAAAAGTCCCTGTTCTTACATTTCAAGCTGATACAAACCAACACTCTCTTTGTGTTGCCACCCAATATCCCAATAATCACGGGAAGGACGGGAAGCCTGGGAACTTTGGATGCTGCTGGTACCATGCTGATGATGGATCAACGGGAACACAATCCTCACAGCGGGCAAGGACCAATGGCCTGGCAGATTCCCGATCCAACATTCCCTCCTGCCGTCTTAGTGAGAGAAATCAGTCTTTGTTTTAGATTCTTGTTGTTTAATCTCCAGACGAGAGGGTGAAAACATGAATTAATTCAATTAAAGCTCTGGAGGAGATGAATCTATTCATGCTCTTGAGATGAGTGTTTGCCAAACAACACGCTTCTAACGGGCTCAACCATTTCTTCTGTTAACACAAACTTATGAGTTCTAGTGCTGTAAATTTAACACGTTAATT
>JAZGTK010023165.1:0-10035 GCA_036877625.1 Ambastaia sidthimunki | reverse complement strand
TGTCACATGACCCTCTTTCTATTGAAAAAACAAAAGTTGGATCCAAGATGGCCGACTTCAAAATGGCCACCATGGTCACCACCCATCTTGAAAAGTTTGCCCCGTCACATATACTAATGTGCCACAAACAGGACATTAATATCACCAACCATTCCCATTTTATTAAGGTGTATCCATATAAATGGCCCACCCTGTATGAATTCATTCAAAGCACATGACCCTTTAATGCTAGAAACTGGTTAGCTGAAACACATTACATAGGAGAAGATGTTCCTGTAACTCAACTGGTAGAACATTGTGTTAGCAGCGCAAAGGTTGTGGGTTCAATCCCAGAGAACACAAGTACTGATAAAAATGTATACCTTGAATTCACTGTAAGTCGCTTTGGATAAAAGCGTCTGCCAAATGAATAAATGTAAATGTAAATTTAAGATGTCTTGACACATACAGTCATTGAAGGCATAGTTAGAAAAAGCACACTGGGTTGTGCAGTGCCTGTCTGCTAGCAAATGCTTACAAACCAAAGCCTACTTTCCCCATAAAGGCTGTGAAGATACATCATGAGCTCCTACCCCAGTCTTATCACACAGTCTCAGTGTGTGGAAGGAGCCCACAGCAAAGAGCTCGCCGTCAGGAGCCCAGGCCACAGAAGTGATGGGGTAATCATGAAGGGAACTGGAGAAGAGCAGCCGCCCATAACTGTCCCACACCTGAGAATCACACAGGACAACACCACCAATTACCAGACAGTCAGACAAACAGAATACCTGTTTCATAAAACCCTTTAAGCAAAACTACCAGACATCTTTTTATAGAGACAGGATTAAAATACACTCTAACTGTATGCACTTGCTTGTTTTGCATACAGTATGTGTGTGCTCACCTTATATTTACAGTCTTCTCCTCCTGAGAGTATGAGATCATTGACAACACTCCAGTCCACTTTCAGGATGATGCCCTCATGAGCTTTCCACTGAAACACACAGATTTTAAACATATTCCACCAGCACATACACAATGTTAAATCCCAGCGCTAAAACAGTAAACGAAAGTCTAGACAATCTGTAAACATTTTTATTTGGTTGCTTTATACAGTCACATGACCAAAGCCATTTCATATGACGTGTATGTGTATTTCAAAGCTCCAATAAGATTATTTTCACATTTTCTTTTGTTTAGAAAAGGCAAGCCCATTTTTAATTGAAATCCAAAGAGTCAACTAGATGTGCTTGCTTTGCTAAGAAATTGTGTTGGTAAAATATACTTTAGGTTTTCAGGTCATCGAGACATCTAGACATCATAGAGACATACTGGTCATATTTGTGTAAAAACTTAATTAACATTATATCAATTACAATAAGCGGCAGAGACTTCAAGAATCAGGATATGTGACTGTAATTTACACTCAGTAAGACATTTGGTCAGAAGACAGTATCACCCGACCATTTGGGATATCACCTACAGTATAACAATAGCCATTGTGTGGGAATAGAAAGCAATCTCTTCTACCACAACCCCTAATTTAAATTTAAAGAAAAAATTTAAATTTAAAGATTGCATTTGATGAGAAACAGGTTTACACAACATTATAAAATGTTCATATTTATATTGTTTTATGTTCATTGTTACTCTATAATTTGTGTCTTTATTATTCAAGCAAAGAAAAAAAAAGCCAAACAAACAATACAGTTTTGAAACAAAAAAATCATGATTTGAAAACAAAAATGAAGGTTTCAGAATTTTTAAACTTAACAAAATCGATTGTGTTCTCATTTTCTTTCATTTCAAATCTGAAACTTGTGCTTGCAGGCCGAAATGTTTGTTATTTTAAAAGTTTTGTTTGCAAGTCCAAAGGTTTTGCACCTCTAAATCCTTTGCGAAGCAAAAAGTTTTGATTGCAAGGTCAACTGAACGTGATGGGCGGGATCTACACGAGCAGAAGGGGTGGATTTCTATTGGTAGCTTGCTTCGGATTGACAGTGTGGGTGGTGCCTGGTCTTACCTTCGACTTACCTTCCAATTTCCCACCACCTACCGACAGCGGTTCCCACCTGAAACCCACCCCTTCTGCTTGTGTAGATCCCGCCCATCACGTTCAGTTGACTTTGCAATCAAAAATTTTTGAGTCACAAAATAATTTAGAGGTGCAAAACCTTTGGACTTGCAAACAAAACTTTTAAAATAACAAAACATTTCGACCTGCAAGCAGAAGTTTCAGATTTGAAATGAAAGAAAATGAGAACACAATCGATTTTGTTAAGCTTAAAAATTTTGAAACCTTCATTTTTGTTTTCAGATCTTGATTTTTTGTTTCCTGTGTCTCAGACATGTTTGCATAGAAAGACCCAGAAATCCCACAAATGTCTCTATTAGAGTTTCAGAGATCTCAACAATGTCTCAACCTTAGCTCAGATTTGCCAAGTCTGCAATCAAAAGTCAAAATATTACTGAATATTTACAGATTATTTAAGAATACTGTCAATACTATACTATAAATCACACTTCCGCTGTTTCTACATTAAAATTGTAATTCTTCTACAAATCAACCTGATAGTAAATGTATCTTGGCTTTGATTTCAAGCAACTTCATTAACTTCATTAACTAAACCTGTGAACATATAAACCTGCAGGAGCTTGGAGCTGGGCTGAAGAGGTTTGATGATAAGTTGTCGACCTGATGCGTACAGAACCCTGCTGGAGTCTGGAGCCCATGCCACAGCATACACAGGTGCCCCTTTGTATGCCAGAGAGACCAGAAAGACACAAAGACATAGATTTTAGGAATAAATGTACATTTGACATAAAATTAGTGACTTCAGCAAAGCTGGAGACTTTGTACAGTTTATGTTTAGGTCAAGCTGTTGATTAGGAGTGTTGCATGTGTGCTCACACTAAAGGACTACAGGTGACAGTGATCTGCATCTTTTTGTCAACAACTAGTCCCATGAAATCATCATAGCAGATGGATTTTAGGTGTGCACTTGCATTATTGCAATTGTATACTGAAAATAATTTTTTTTTAGTGGTTTAGTTAAATTTGTCCAAAAAGGTTTTTACCTTGTTGAGCTAGTGTAGATCTCAGCATTCCACTCTTTGACCAGATCTTCAACATTCCATCCTCACCAGCTTTAAGATATAAAGAGAACCCTCAGTAATGCTGAGATGACAGCACAAATAAATAACAAATAAAGATATTCTGAAGAATGTCTTATCCGCTTTAACGTTATACAGAAAACTGTTTAGTCTTTGCTTGTTATTTAACATTGTACAGAAAAAACAGCTCAGACATTCTTCAAAATATTTCCTTTTGTCTTTTGCTAATCCATCTGTCTTTGGAAGGTGTGAGGGTGAGTAAATTATGACAGAATCTTTATTTTCTAAACTGTAGAGTAGAAATGGTGAGTAATGAGGCAGACCTGTGATGAGGGCAGTCCCGTCATGATTCCAGCGTCCTGCCAGCACAGCTCCTTTATGGGACTCAACACTCTTCTCAATACGACCAGATTTAGACAGCAGGTGAAGTTTACCTGCAGCACAAAACAACAGGTCAGACCTCACAGATCTAAGAGGACATCAGATCAGATATAGGACAGAACAGTTTCTGATATCACAAGGGTCTTTCCCTTGCAGGCTCTGTATGCGTGACCAGTCCTGCTCACCCCATTTTAATTGGGATTTGGTGACCAAACTGAGTCAGGCTCGCAGACAAATATATATAACTATTACAGTCAGCATCAGACATACAGAGTGGTGAAGTTTGTGCTGTGTAAAGCCATTCACTCAGGCAACATATGAAATCTTAAAACCTCAAACCTAACTGCAAATAGCTGCAACTTTATGAACTGAAATCTAACATTTGTTTCCGATTTGGGTTTTAAATTTCCAGCCAAAGCAATGTGTAACTTGCATCAAATATGGTGTATTATAATGATTGATTTATTATCATGCATGTAAAAAAATGCAGATGGTCTATTATGAAAGCAAGGTAACGAAACTTATTGAAATTTGGTAAACATTGCTGTTGAACACTCTGGACACTGTAGGTTTCTGCTGTAAATGCCATGACACACCAATATGATGGTCCATCTGCCAATCTCAGCGTCCTGTCAGCACAGCTCCTTTACGGGAATCCACACTCATCTCAATACAACGAGATCTAGACAGCAGGTGCGGTCATAAACACTGATCAGCCTAGTTTTTGCGGTGTGTTCAGCGCCATAGTGCAGTAGTAGCTTTCTGGGCGATTTAGCCCGCTGAGTCGTCCTCACAGCCCAGCAGTGAGAAAGGTAACTCTAACAGGTTGCCCATCTTATTTTCCTTGACCTTTATTTTTTTTTAAATATTGTAATACCCATATATATTCTCTTATATTCACATATATAACTATTATTCTTAAAGAATTTTTTTTATTTCTTACTGTTTAAATTGCTGCTAGCTGACCTTTGGCTGTAGTCTTTGCGATGTTCTAGCACAATTTTTGGACCAAACATGGGCAACACCATCGTTGTTTAGATGAACTGATTGCTGCTTTCACTGTATGATTCAATTTTTTTGACAGAACAAGTTTGCTGACAGCTTGTGACTTAAATTAATAATAATGATAATGAGTACAGCCAACATGGCAGCATGCCATGCCTGCACGTCAGTAACAGAATCTCAGACACACAAGAACCAATGGGATTCAAAGACGTGGAGCAGGCGTGTGGCCATATTGGCTATTCTCTTTCATACAGATATGGTAACATTCAAACATGCCATACTGATAACTAAATATACTCAAAATATAATATATATTTTCTTTCACAAACATATAATTTTGCAAGACATTTATTAACAAACTGGAGTGATTTAAATTACTTTTGTGATAGATAAATGCGCTTTTTGGAACTTCAAAATCTTGGCCAACATTCACTGCCATCATAAAGCTGGGAAGAGCCAGGATATTATTTAATATAACTCAGATTGTGTTCGACTAAAAGAAAAAAATTACGTACACCTAGGATGCAAGTCGCGAACACACACACACACACACCTGGGGCAGGGGGCAACAGTGCTGCTCGCAGGGAGCTGGCTGCCTTGCTCAGGGGCACTTTAGTTGCTACTGCCTGGCATCAAACCAGCAACCTTCTTATTACATGCCTGACACCTAACCAATAGGCCACAACTGCCCTTAAAATGGCCAATGTGGCAAATATATTTTAACAAAAATGATCTGTAACAGTCATATATGTTAAAGTGTTTTACCATCAGTGCTGGTGAGGGCAAAAATGTCAGACCCGGCTTGTTTCTTCACACTGACAGTCTTTGGAAACCAGTGCAGATCGACAGGATAAAAATCCTCCTGAAGCTTCACAACAACATTGGTATCATTAGTAAGCAGGTTCCATTTGAGGATCTGATGGTCCTCGCCACAAGAGTAAAGCTCATCTGCGCTGGTCCATCCTACACAGCTGACCAGCTCTCCATGTGTGAAAGGGTTAAGGTAAGTGTCCAGAGACATGTCCAAAGAGTGCTGAAACTGATCAGAACAGCAATGGGAAACTGCTTGTTTCACTCTGCTTCCCTTTCTAAATCCATGTTTCAATATATCTGCTTTTCATTTGAGTCTCTCTATGACATTTACAATCCATATTCAGGAAATGTTGGGACTTTTTTTTTATTTGAATAAAATGAAAACTAAAAGACTTTCAAATCACATAAGCCAATATTTTATTCACAACAGAACACATACCTCTTTTCCACCAGGGCCGTGCTGGTGCTGGAGTTGAACTGGTTCTGGTTCGGCACCAGCACCCGCACGCATTTCCACAGGTTTCAGCACCGAAATTTGTAGCAAAATGTTACTATGGTTACATTCACGCAGCGCTCTACAAACTTTTATTTACGAGCACAGTTCACGAGGCAACATTATAACAGGGTAAACCTTGGTTTATGGTTCTGCGTTTACATWTTTGTGCGGTTCCGACTTTGGGACCAGCAACTTCAGGGTGCCCGCTTTTTGGCACCAGCACCTGTCAATGTTCGGTCGAAACACGCAGAACCAGTTCTAGATTAGGCACCAGCATGGCACCGGCACCGCAGCGGTGGAAATGAGCTAATAGAGAAAATAACAAACAATCCTCACAGTCAAATTGCAAAGGCTTTGTAAATCTCATCATCTACAGTGCATAACATCATCTATCAGATTCAGTGAAACTGGTGAAATCTCTGTGTAAGGGACAAGGCTGAAGACCTTTTGTTAGATGCCTGTGTTCTTCGGGCCCTCAGACAACACTGCATCACTGTCATTGACATTCCAGAAACCACTGTTGGTAAACACATTTTTTACCTGCCTGCCTGCAGTCCAGATCTTTCACCCATAGAGAACATTTGGCACATCATTAAACGAAAAATACGTCAAAGACGACCACAAACTCTTCAGGAGCAGGAAACCTATATCAGGCAAGAATGGGACCAAATTCCAACACCAAAACTCAACCTCGATGCCCAGACGTCTTCAAACTGTTTTGAAAAGAAGAGGAGATGCTACACCATGGTAAACATGCCCCCATCCCAACTATTTTGAGACCTGTAGCAGGCATCAAATTTTAAATGAGCTCATTTAGTGGATAAAAGTGTAAAATTTAGTTTAAACATCTTTAAACATTTATGTTCTCTATGTTCTATTATGAATAAAATATTGGCTCATGTGATTTGAAATTCTTTGTTTTCATTTTCAAACTTTTCCAACATTTCCGGAATTCGGGCTGTACATGTGTTGGACCTGCATGTGTGTTTTTTAGCATGTGGTGTTTTAAGAGCTTCGAAAAAGTGAATAATTTTGCAAAGCAAAGTTTAACTGATTCACTGTTTTTAAAAGCCTTGATTTTCTCATCAGCCAACCTGCAAATATTAAATAACTGTATAATAGTCTGAGACATGCTGCTATTCGGTACAATAGCACTCTTGCATATTACAGTTGCTTAATTTACATTTACCTTTGCAATTGGTGCTTATTTGACAAAAATGTTCCTGGAAATCAATATTTAGTTGTCTCTAATGTGAATTAAATGAGTGTTTTAAGCACTTATTTTACTTATCTGACAGATTTAAGACACAATGGGATTCAAAAGTCTGAAACCAGCATAACAATTTGAGTAAAAGTTGAATTGAAAAACATGAATTTGAACCGAATGAGATGTTCCAAAGACCATCGTGTGCGCTTGAATGGACGGTAAACTTAAGTGCTTTATATATTTATATCTTTCATGCCATCGCTATGAAAGCGTTCAGGGTAAGTTGCGAGAGTGGAGGATATGTTTGGGCTCCTTCTGCAGAGATGTTTTCAGTCGCATCCTTTCTCGTTACGCGGTGCTTTATTATTTCCTGTTAATAAGGGATAAATGCTCAAAATGAGTAATCTGACAGGTGATTATAAGTATTTCTTTAACAGACAGTAGCAGTAATCTGAGGCGTTTACCTGCTCATGAGCGCCGTTGCCACGGAAACGCGTTCACTGTTGTTGTGCTAGCGAGCAAACTGACACAAACACTTTTCAAACATAAAATGATGTAAACGTTAAATGTGGAAATGGGACACGCGTCTGTCTAAACACTGTCCGCTTACACTATGTAACTGTATCTTTAAATTTTATTTAGAAACAATCTGCTTTAATGTAGTGCAGCAGCATGTCGTAGGTGTTGAGTAGCGTCACATCACCGATCTCGCGAGATGTACTTCTTCTTCTGCTTGGTTTTTAGTGCCGGTTTGTAACTAGCGTAATAGGTGCATTACTGCCACCTTCATCTCCGGAGTGTGGAGCAGTGTTTAAATTCAATTATCAGCCCTGTCTCCCTAATAAAATAAAAAATTTACTGTTTGAAGGATTTAACCATTGAATTAAAACTTTTTGAATTCATCTATTTTTTTCATTTCTTCTACCATAATCTTCCTTTCTCGTTTGTAATTATTACTTTTAAGGATTGCATGAGGTGTTGTTTCTTCAACTTGACAATGATCACATAGCTCATTTGCATGTTCCCCTATTATTATAAGTGTGCTATTTAAATTATAGTGCCCTAAGACTATTCTATTCTATAAATAACCTCTTCGTCCTTGATTTATCTATATATTGTATCTTTAGATTTACTTTATTTAATATGCTGTTAAACTTTACCCCTTTTCCTTGTTTCACTTTACTTGCAATTCTTCCATTGCTTATACCAGATAAAATCTTAACTCTGTTGTTTCTCAATGTAAAGCTGAAATACTTTAGCAATACTTCTAGTATTCATCTTGAATACTATTAACTATTAATACTATTGCATTTCTTCTGAATATATTTTACTACTCCGCAGTTTAGGTCTAACCAGAAGTGCTTTAAGCAGTAAAGTGCAGGATATAAGTTACAGGATATAGATGCATGTTAAGATTATTTACAGGAGTGTATGTTAAACTGTCGGAAATGTACAAACCAATATCCAAAAGCTCCTGTCGGGTGTACGATGTAAAGGCACGACCGTTCTGCACAAACAGACCCGAGATATATACTGCAAAACTACAGAAACTGGAGACACACTGAGCCTCGCGATGTGCTTGTGCCGCCACCTTGGTCTTTATTTGTCTCATTGCTTTAAACTGTTTTTAATTGAGTTTTTCTAACAGGGTTTTTGAGGCTGAACCATATACCACATATGCCACACTAAATACATTCAATAACCAACAAAAGACAAGGTCAAACACATGGGTATGTATACACAGACTAATCAGGGGAAACAAGAAACACCTGGACACAATTCGGACAGGTTACACTAAAGACTACAAAGACCAGGGATATGGACCACAAAACATGACTTAAAAATTAAAACATGTCACTAGAAAAACATAACAAAACAGACATGTGACAGAATCCCCCATAGAAAACAAGACAACACCATAACACATAGACCAGGAATGGGATTGGTGGGCCAGGACTGTTCACAATGAGGAACAAGGAACATGACAGAGACAGGGTCCCACGGTTCAGATATGCAAGTGACCAGGGCAGAGTAAGCATGGCTGGAGGCGTAGGTGTTTCAGACCTGGGTGAGGGCAGGTGAGGCACTCAATGTGACACGGGCCAGTAAGGTTCGGACCAGCAGGAGGCCCAGGTGGTTCAGGACTGCCCAGGAGCCATGGTGGAGTTGGCTCGGCTGTAGGCCCTGGTGGCTCGAGGCATGACATGGGCTGTGGACATGGCATGGGCCTCCTCAATATGGCAACTGTGTCCATAAATGGAAATTCCAGCAGTATGAGAATGTCCTCTCCATACTCAGCCACCTTGTCATCCTATATAGTCCTCCTTCAAAAACATTTAAAGGACCATAACGCCACACGTTTCGAGAATTCAAGAGGAATCATAGGCAGCAAGCCATGTAGAGAGCAGAGACAAAAATGAAAAACAAAAATAAGAGCCTGAAAACAGGGCTGATCAGACCAAAGACATCTGCCTGATGTACAATGTTCACACTCCACACAAAACATTACAGTTATAATGCATCAAATAGTTAGATGTTATATTGATCAAATAGAATTACTAATCAATCTCATTCAGTCAGTCTCTTTATCCTTGAGATTCTGAGAGAATCTTAACTTTTGGGAATACATAAAAACACACACACACACACACACACACAAAGATGTACATCTTGTTTTACCAAAAATGTATTAGGGCCCAAGCACTAAAACAGAAGGACCTTATTGTTTTCCTTAGGATTATTTTTTTTCGGGGTCTTTGAGCCCCTTAAAATGCTCAAAAACCCTTGAAATTTGGCACAATGTAAGCGTAATTGGCCTTTAGGCCCAGGCAAATGCTGGCATATGAGCAGGGCAGGGGGGCTCAATTGCGCTCCCTGGTACAGAGCTGGTGCATACATTGCTCAGCATAAATGAGTACACCCCCTTTAAAAAGTACCAATTTAATCAGTAGCTCAATGAACAAAAGAACAATTTCCAAACTTTTCACAAGGCTGAGTTTTATTGAACACTTCTTTAACTCCATAACATGAAATTAAGGTT
>JAZGTK010023164.1:0-10036 GCA_036877625.1 Ambastaia sidthimunki | reverse complement strand
GGGCTGCATCGGGTAAGACGCATGCTTTGCTGCAGTCTGTCAGACATGCTTCTGTTGCATGGTTGTGATGTTTATTGTGTTTCAGCCTCAGTCCACTGATTTCACTCAGTATAACAGCCATGGCGACATTTGTGGAGGAATGAGAGGTCAGTCTGTCTCTCTGTCTTTTAATTGAGGTGTGAATTACATATTGAGTCTTATAAATTACATAAATTATGAGTTTACTCATATTGGAATTAAAACTGTTTCTTATCTTTTTCTTTGCAGATTTTCAGGTATGTAGAAGAATATAGTGTGTTCAGTCTCCTGGCCCTGGCCGCCTAGTTTTAAATGAAGTTAAATATGAGTGCATGAATTCTTAGTGAAGATTAATTTGAGAGTGACTCTAAATTTGTGACTAACTAATAAAATGTCCTTGTTTTAAGTTTGTGCATGATGGCCATCGCTGCACCACCAGAATGGACAGAGGAGTGTCGATGCCTAATATGTTGGAACCAAAAGCAAGTATCTAATATTTATCTGAATGCGAATGAATGAATGAATGAATGAATGAATGAATGAATGAATGAATGAGTGTGTGTGTGTGTGTGTGCGTGTATGTAAGTATAGAATAGTATGTATGTATAGTATATATACTGGCTTTACCTGTCTGCTTCACATGTTCTTTAAGGTATATCCATATGAAATGCTAATGATAACCAGTCACGGTCGCTCTAAACTGCCCAGAGATGTGGACAGAACTCGACTAGAGGTAACAGAACAGAACATGTGCCACAAGACACTTAAAGAAGC
The DNA here is from genome assembly GCA_036877625.1 of Ambastaia sidthimunki. Lineage (NCBI taxonomy): Eukaryota > Metazoa > Chordata > Actinopteri > Cypriniformes > Botiidae > Ambastaia > Ambastaia sidthimunki. The sequence continues at coordinate 9,244 of JAZGTK010023164.1, read as the reverse complement.
ATGATCTCATACATATATTTAATTAACATAAGATATATTTACCTTTCTGACCGTTTTTCCAGCGTCATCTGGCTCCAGAGATGTTCTTTGATATCTTTGGAATGGAAATTCAGGAATTTGACCGCTTACCTCTCTGGAAACGCAATGAACTGAAGAAGAAAGCTAAACTCTTCTAACCAGGATATAACGCATCTCCACACGCTTACGTCACGTACCAGCTTTTTACTCCTGTTTTACTCTTTCTTGTTCGCTCTCTGTGGAGGTCAAAGAAAGCTACAATACAAAACTTTAGCCGCACAAATCTTCCATGCTGCAAAATCATCACAGGATGTGAGTTTGTGTTGATCATTGGGGGGCTGAACGTGGCCGATTTACTTCAGAATTCAGAATGTCTCCATTGCTTTTGTTTCATTTTCTCTCTTAAAGAAGTTAGTCTTCCTCATTTTGCTCTTTGTTCTTCTAAGATATCTTAGTCAATTTTCATGCAGGTAAGAATGTCATTTGATCATTTGAATCTTTGTACTTTATAGTCTTGTTCAGTTTATCGTGCTCCACTACAGAACCCTTCGTTTGCTTCACTTGTCGTTCAGGAAAGGATTGTAGAAGCTACGCTATATGTGTGTGCCTGTGTTTCTTTGTCTCCTTTTCATGTCAAACTGTTTTAAAAGCTTTTCAATTTAATCCATATTGGCACATAATCATGTATTTACCCTTTACTACTGTACCAGCCTCCAAATTTATTAAGAAATAGCTCATCTAAAAATGACAATTCTGTAATCATTTACTCACTCTCATGATGTTTTAAAACTGAACATTTTGTGGTCCACGAAGAAAAAACAATTGTTGTTTAAAAAAAACATGAGGGTAAATAATAACAGAAGTTTCATTTTTGGGTGAACTGTCTCTTTAATTAAAGGTACAGTGTGTGATTTCTACACCACTAGTGGCACCACACACACAAACAAAATCCCACACCATTGGTTGAGCCAAAATTGCGTTAAGCTCGGTTGGGCCAATCAAACACATTTAAATTCCATTTGGTGCCACTAGTGCCTCAAAAATTACACACTTTACCTAAGATGTCTGATTCTAAATTAACCGTAGAATCAATACTATGTTCCTTCTCTAGTATATTGTATATTTAAATAATAGAATACACAGTTAAGGTGAAACATGGACTGCATTTGACTTCTTTTTCAAAGAATTTATACTCACACTGCCAATTGTATTTCTGAGTACTGGTAAATGTTTCAACGTTTTAACTCTCAGAAAAACCAAATAGAGAAGAGCTACGGAAGTTTTTAAATTCATCCTCACTAATCCAATCAGATTACTGTATTGTATTCAGTTGTTAATGCACTAAATTTACTGGAATTATGGGCATTTTACGCAGGACCAAATCAGAACAGAAATTCAGATTTCCATAAACACAGTCAACAACAGTGACAGGGCTGAATAAAAGAACTACATCCACTTCCTTTGTCTGTCTTTCTCTCTCTCTTTCTCAAACACATGAACATATAAACACAACAGCAATGCCAGAGAATTATTCACTAGCAGGAAGTGACACGGGTCACTCCCACTGTACATTTTCATTTATGTGTAAATATACTGAATAAACAATTATTCATATTTTTAAGGCCGCAATCCGTAACTTCTCAATTTAAAATGAACAAACACCATTTGCTTAAAGTAACAGATCAGTGTTTAACGCAATCTTCTTACCTAGATTTCCAACGCTAAATTTATACTGATTTATAATTTAAGATGTCAGGTCCGATTTACTGGGAAATGTCAGTTTGGCACTGTACCATTTGATTTTGACATATGTAATAAAAAGTAGGTAAAGTAACCTGCAATTTTATGTTTCAAACAGAGATGGCAGTAGAGAGTTAAAGTGTTACAATATTGCAATTAGGTTAACATGGGGTAAATTTTAAATAATTTCACTACTTTGGTCTTAGAAGATGTCACAGGTTTTTAATGGCATTTATTATTTTATTTTTTATCAGTAGTGTTTAATCCTGGGCAGCCACAGCAGGGGCTCTGATCTGGGTGTGTCAGATAAATGAGACCCCTGGACTAAAGACTGAAAACCACTGATTATGTCTTTCCTGTGTCCTCATCACTTTCCATCCTGTAGGTGTTTCATAATATTCTGAACAGAAGCCTGAGGAAAAACACAAACACCAGTAAGTATGAGACATGGTTGGTATTTATTCTGCAAATGTTGTATTTCGTCACTAGGGGGCAATATTTCTTTATTTTCTTTGTGATGCATGTAAGTTCTAACCACCTACAACAATCAAGCTCTGTGTGCATTTTAGGGTGTGTAAAAAATAACCTTGTCTAATGTTTGTCCATTTTTGGCATTACATCTGCAATCCGTAACTTTCTGGTTAAAAATGAACGAAAATAAGTTTTTGAGAAAGTACATGACAGATCAGTTCGACACAATCTCCTAACTTGACCCTGATTCACAACAGTAAATTTATAATAATGATACAGTATATAAACATAAAGAAGAAGATCTGGCTACTATATCACATATTTAGATGGTGCAGCGTTTGTAGTTTGTTCTAACAGCAGTTTAGAGTTTTAACTTGTCAGCTAAGAAAATATCGATTTTGTGTTTCAAACAGAGATGGCGGTAGAGAGGCCAACATTACAGACTGTAGCTTTAAATCACTGCAGCCTTTAACCTTATAGTCTCTATCAGTTGACCTCGATTTAAAATAAAAGCACAACAGTAATGAAAACAGGGATGGTAAATCACAACTCATAAAACTGCCATAAAGGTCAAGATAGACATTCAGATAAATTAACAATACAAGCCATAAATCACCATTAACCTTTCAGAAAGTAAATAAAAAGTTAATTAGTCATATTCTTAGTCTCGGAAAGATATATTTTAACATAGTGTTTTTTTTTTGTATGGTTTGTCCCTGTCATAACAAAACACTATACAGTACACAGGTTATATAAACTGTTAGCTGGTGCGTTTGGTCATTTTTGGACTGTTGTTCTCATCCAATCGCTTCTCTTCTCCTATCAGTGACCATAAATACATCAAACAGATAATTTAATGAGAGTGTGTGTGTGTGCCAGACAGAGATCAATTCTCTGACTCCGGTGTGTTTTTTGCAGGTTAGCTAACAGCCTGTCTTTAATTAAACCCAAGCTGACACAAAGCTAATATAACATGCCTCATATTTTTAATAACTCTGTTTGGCACCTGACAGCCACCGTCACTATAAACCATTTGTATGCAAAAGAGTTCAAACAAAATTTCTCCTGTTGCTTTCCCCAAAATAAAATAACAGTGTACATGTTTGACAATAATGACAAGCTTTTTATTTTGGGTTGAACTATTCCTTTAATGATAAGATCATAGAAAGGCTCTCTGTGTGTATCTGTCTGAAAGGTCTGAATGTGCTGTGTGTTATCTGTGAGATGTGGACCTGGATAAACAACATCTCTACAGCAAACAGGCCACAAACAGCCTGACCAGAGCCAAGCAGCCAACAGACACAACTCATTTCCTTTATCTGTGCTCAAGAGGAATCATTGTTCAGTTTTCCTGTGTTTCTCTGTGGCTTTTCTCCGAGTCTTGCTTACAAATACATATCTTGTACTATCTGTGTATCTCTCTCTCATGCTCTTATCCAGACAAACAAGGAATTGTTGAACCTGTTGACATTTTCCTACAAACAGAGGAGACTTTATGTACACCATGATCAGTGGGTGAAATTAAATATGAAATATCTGGATGACAAAAATTGCTGTCATCCAGATCTAAACCGCTTCCGTTTTCTGTCAGACAAAACATCATTAGACTTTCATCACCACACAAATCCACACGATTCATAAACAGACAAAACATTTATTGTGAATGTCAGATGTCAGCTTTAGACGGCCAGGGAGGCAGAAAGAAAGATTCTATTATCTGAACCCGTCAGTTCTGTGGAGTCAAAACACACAGAGCAAAACCCATGTCTGCCAAACTGCTTTATTCATAACTAACAAACTCAAGCCCTTCCATTTACAGCCCTGTGAATGTGAGTCTGAGAGAGGACAAAGACTCGTCGCATCTCACTGAATGGGTCCCACACCACAAATCATTCCTGTATTATGTATTTTAACATTTGGGTGTTATGTAATGGACTCTCTTTTGACAGCTGACTTCTGTTCTGACATGATTGTTTTGATTGTCGAACTGAGATAAGGGACCGGTTATTGTAGCTTGTGTATACTGTAAAAAAAAGTGTTAGCAGTTTTAACAGGAAAATAACTTAAAACCCTTATATTTAAAAAATTATATTTTTAAAGTACATTGTTATTTATAATATTATTTAGTACTATAGTTTTCACATACACTTTTTATAAGACTAAGTAGATATCAACACTGTATAGGAAGAACTTTTCTTCAGTTTTTAAATGAAAATCTTTAGTTTGTTTGAATCTGTGACCATGAGAAATAAAACAGACCAGAATGAGCCTTTAAATTCTGCACTAGAACACTATAAAATTAAACGAAACTCATTTCTCATTTCTTATTCAATGATTTATGAGCACGGGACACGTGCAGTTTATCTCATAACAGAAAATAAAAGACTGAGAGAGAACTGATGCACTATTGATTCTCTGATTGATCGATCAGATGACTGTAATTTGGACTTTTATTGCTGTATTTAATTACATGTATTTAATTAGTAAAAAAGGACAAAGGTGACCAGTAAAATATGGGGCTTATAGTTGGAGAGTTCGACATGGGAGACGGTTGCCTTAGTAACCCAAACATGGTTAATCCTCTGAGTCATCACATAACTTAGACAGCTGACAATGATATATTTCTTTTGGTCTGAATGGGGTCAAGTCACAGGGTCCATTTCTCATACTGCTTGAGTTCAACAGTCTTTGCCCCATGGCATCATGGGATTGAAAGTTCCCTGCTGTTCAGTAAAACAATATCCATCAGCCATATCCTGCATAAACCTGCCTTTAAGTATTTGATAAATAAACTGTTTAAGTTAATTGAATGAGCAATTTGCTACAAATTTGTTTTCACACAGTCACACTAAAGAGGTCACTGGAAATCAGAACCTTTACAATGTGTGAACTCCAACAAAATGCCCCTCCAACAGCTAAACCAGTGACTGGCCACTTCAGTTGTTTACCATCATCTCGTGTCTGTTTACAGATCTTATCCAAAACAAAAAGACCTACTTAGCACCCGGTTTATACCCCAGTGAGAGGCGTTTATGCAAAACCCAGGGAGGTAAAAAGCTGTGGATGATTTATTGAGCATTTTTGCCTGTGTGTATTATAACCCAGCTAACAATTTGTACAATGAATGTTTCCGTAAGGAACAAAAATGTTATTTTGACTGTTTAAATTGTCTGTTTTTTTAGATGTATTACATTTTAGGAACATTGTGTTGTAAGTTTAAGTTTTAAGTTATGTTTAAGTTCCACTAACAAGTTAAAAATAACTTTTTATGATATACAGTATAACAAAAAAGTTCTACTAACATTAGTGCAAGAACGCTTTTGATAACTTTGAAAGACCTTTGAGAGAACTTCAACTAAAGTTTTGGGAACTGGGAATGTTCTTAGCTGGGAATGACACCATGTTTCCAGTTAGACTGATCTCATTAAGGGTGTGTACGCGTGGCAGCTAACTGCTCCTCACGTTGGACCACAGGATCGCTCACCTAGTCTCTTCTTACTCATCAGAACAAAACTACAACAAATACAGTAAATGGGGCCAGATTAAGCAAGCATGCACAAGTTGTTTATAGTCGGGTAGGAATAACTGACAGTAATCAAATCCATTGCAAGCATTGCTAATTAGCTAAGCTTCTGACAATAGACTAATGAGTGCTGCTGGTGCGTTAATTATTTTGAGCTTTTCTTAAGTACATTGACTTTACATTGAATGAACATTCTGTAGGTAAACCTCATTTCACAATACAGGGTGATGTCCGTTTCCCTGATGCTTCCGTTACCGTTTCCAAAACGTTAAAAATTTAAGAATTATAAGAATATTTAAAATGTCTCTCAATTCAAGCAAGTCGTAGTTTTTTGCCTACATTGAAAATAGCTGCATTATCGTAACCAAAATGGCCGCTGTGTGAACTAACTTGCCCTAAAAGGACTTTGACTGTAGTTTGCCCTGTAAAAAGTTCTATTGTGGGTTGCCATGGAGAATTTGCCTTATGGTGCAGGAAGTAAGAGGATTTGTTCTCCCAGTGTTTGGACAGGGGTCCCTGCTGTGGGGACAAGCTGTGATACCAAACACCTTCAAAATAAAAGCTTCAATGCACCTACAACACAACAGTTGGACCTCAGTGTTTGCAATGTTTAGAATTACTGTCTGCAGCATTTAAATGCAGAGCCTAGAATTTGTGCAAAACAAAGTTCTTTGCTCAATGGGAATTTATGAATGCCAAAATTATTCAGTGGGCCACGTTTCACCCAAATGTGACCTTTATGTTTTTTGATTTGCACTGAATAAAGGGTGTTAGAACAAACTGTTCGTCAATACAGATTTTTACACAAACAAGCTTAACACAATCTCAGCATTATTCCTCTAAAGAAAAACGTGATCTCACTTTTATTAAACTCTTCCCTACAGGTGCCTGACTTGTGAAAACTTTCACTGAAGAGCAAGAGAAAGAAACAGCAAGATTTCAGAGTTTCTTTTATGCACAAAACAAAGCAGATGGGATTGTAATAACATAAGGTGAGCTGACATTATCTGCCAGTCTCGTTCTGTCCTGTCTTTACATTAACCCATAATGACTTTCACAGAAAGAACCATGTTTACGTTGCTATATGCAACTGTCATGACATTGTTTTCTTGGTGACATAAGAATGTTTGAGGATAAAAGCAATAAAATGTGCAAGACACAACAGAGAGTTAAGTCCAGGTTTCCCTTGTTGTAGTCAATTAAAATAATGTTGCATTTACAATCCCAAAGTTGTGGGATTAATTCTTAGAGAATATGTACATGCTTATAAAATGTTTCTGGATTTGGATTAAAACTACCAGATGCAGAAATGTAAATCCAGAACTAATACTGTAACTAATACTATAATATAATTGTTTCGGTATTAATTAAATTGTTGAGTTTTGTTGAGGGGAAGAAATATGATGAAAATGAAATTATTTAATACCTCATCCTCAAAACGCTCAATACCTCAAAAATGCTAAAAATGTTCTAGGTATGTTCAAAACATCCATTTCTTACACATTGTATGAATGTTATTGCTTTGTTATACAAACTTTATTTAAACATTTATTCTGTAACATTTTTAAAATGTTCTATTAACTACTTAAGAATAATGTTTTGAAATATAGGATATATAATATTTAAAAAAAAATCTACTAACATTACTGCAAAAACATTTTTAGATTTGTTTAGAAAGATCTTTTTAAAGAAAACTTGTAGAGAATGTTAGCCAATGTTCTTAGAATGTAATTGAATGATCAATGCTTGCAAAGTGCTTGTATCCACATGTATTTGTGACGGCCTGTGACCTTACAATGAGAACACATGTTGGCTAAACTGCAGGAAGTTGATTAATGAGAACTCTCCCCTCTCGACCCCGTGACCTGAACTCCTGCACCACCCTGCAGGTACACAGGCTGAGGTCACCAGAACATTTTACAGCCTGACTCCGCCCTCTTTACCTCAACTAGATTCCTTTCCGCAGGGCAGGTGTAGAGCAGGCTGAGTTTGCCGCTTCCTGCAAGGAAGGAACTAAACTAAAAAGATCTAAACTAAAAATCAAGCATCTTTAAAATAACATTTATTTTAAAGCAAATATGCAGAAAATCTAGCAGAAGATTCGTTTTCACAAAATATGTTGATATTTCTACTGGAAAACAGGACAAAAATGAAGAATATGAGTTTATTTTGTAGTGCAGATTGAGAAAACAAACTGAAAAACATGCATTGTAACCTAAACCTAACCATGTCACAATAGATATTATAGACTTTTTACCTTCTACATCCATTGGAGAATTATAAAAATGTGTGTTTCATTCAGAAGGGAAATCAGCCAGACAGACCAGACGCTGTAACACAGAACAACTGATCTGATCTGCTCAGCCTGAGGTTGTTCCACAGTTTTGAACTCTGTCTAGTTTAAATTACTCTCTGGGGCAGTTGACCTTACAAATGAGTCACCTGCTGTCTGGACCAGCCTGTGATCACTGAAGACTGAGGGGGGGCGGGTGGTACAGGTGGAAACAGGAAATGTAGCAGTTCTGTGCAGGAAATTGATATCATCATTCCAAATGTCAAATTTTGTAACCTTCTAACAAGGTTTAAAGAGCCCCTGTATTAATTCATAGCTTTATAGTAGCAAATATTTATATATATATATACATACACCCATTATATATACATATATATGTGTGTGTGTGTGTGTGTGTATATATATATTTGTATGTATATAGATAGATAGATAGATAGATAGATAGATAGATAGATAGATAGATAGATAGATAGATGTGTGTGTGTGTGTATAATGGGTTCATGGTCCTAAAAACCGTCTTTATTTCTATAAATGATAAGAAATATCATTTCTTAATGATGTTCATTATGATTTTGTATCTGTAATGCATTTCTGTGATGTTGGATGATCTTATCTGATTCATACAGCTAGAGAAGAACTTCAGGTTTGTATTGATCAGCACGTCCACCAAGAGATCAGATCAATGCTGGTGAGGTTAACATCCAGCGATGACTAGTTCACAATAATGACTGTGGCTATAAAACTGAATGACCTCACAAGCTGATAATTGACCTTATTGTAAATGAGCAAATTTGTGTTAATGCTCCTCGTATTGATCACACCCACAAACGTTTATTTAAGATTATGTTCCTCAGCAGACTGGCACCAGGGCTCATCGCGGAGGCCCCTGGCCTGATGCCAACGGACGCCAGGGGTCCGTGCAGGAGAGACGCTCTGACGCCATCCTGCCGTGATCCTGTATTACTGTTTACATTCAGCTCCCTGGGAAACGTCTGTCATATGGGGAGCGTGAGCTACAGTGCTAAGTCATACGCACACGGTATAATCCCGTATGCCATTAACCGCTGCCTGTGATGATGGATAGACCTCATCTAATGAGACATAATTGACTCCAGATGTGTGACGCATTGAACGTGTTTAATAATGACTCATAGAACCAGCACTTAACAGTAACTGCTGATGCTTTTTAAAATGCGTAT
>JAZGTK010023163.1:0-10036 GCA_036877625.1 Ambastaia sidthimunki | reverse complement strand
GGGGTCTAAGTTATGCCTTGCTAAGTTGAGGGTAATCACATATTGATCACTGGCCATGTAGCATTTCATTAAAATTGCACTTGACACTTCTATTACCCCTGGATCCCTCAGCGATCTGTGTAAATAGGCAGTTGTAGTGGTGTACCTCTGTTGAGAGGCATTTTGCCTGGATTGCTGTGTCGTCTGTTTTGTATTTATGCTGATAAATTGCAGGTCTGCTGCACTGGTAAAAAGCCTCAATGAGCTCAAGCAACAGTCTGCTTTACTCGCAACCCAGGATATCAAAGTCTGATTACTTTTTGAGTCACATGGTATCAGCCACGCAGCCAAAACCGATGCATCGCAATAGTAAAAGACCAAATTCATTGAAACCATTTTTGTCCCCCATCAGGAAAACATGCAGCAAACGCTGTCCTGAGCCCATTATTGACTTGATGAAACATGATAAATTTACAATTGTAACATGTTTCATCTTGTAACTAATTATCCGTTACTTGACCAGATTGGGTTATAAATACTGAGCTGTTTACAATAGAAGGCAGATAAAGTCCTAATGGCGGCTGTAAAAAAGGCAGGCAGAGTGGGCAGAATAAACAGATGGTTAGTGCTTTGGAGAGTTGGAGAGGAAGGTTGGCACGCCTGAATTTAATGCCATGCAGTAGAAAGAGGAGACACGTCGATGATTTAATGAAGTCTTCTTCTCAGCTCCTCCAGAGAGCTGCTTTAATCTAAAGCCATCGCTGCACTGCTCTTCCCTGACAGGTGCAGGAAATGCAATCAGCATTACATGCCACCCCTGAGAGCGTCCAGCACAAAGCTATGAAGCGCATTTTCTACCGTTCCCATCCGCCGCCTTTTTCTGTCTGTCAAACTCAAAGTGCATTGTTGCGGTCCCACCGCTGATTGCGAGACAAAATGACATCCTTAATAATTTATTTACTTGAGTTATTGCAATTATTTTGAGTGTTTTTAAAAAACAAGGCTGGGAAAGGAGAAGGGTAGAAAAACAATCGACAGCCTCGCTGTTCACCCGGCATGTTGATATTGTTAATTTGAATAAATACTATTTAATTGACTTGTTGGTAGTCATGCATTAAAAAACGACAAAAATTGTGCCATTATGTGCAATGCTTTAGCATATAAATTACTAATGGCTGCAATTTGTTTTCCATACAATAAATCACTCGGTTATTTATTAATTAGGACCCAAATAGTTTGTAAGGAGAGAGTCGAATACGTTCCATCATTGTTTATTGACTGATCACAGTCATAAATACAATGTTTTTTTGCAGTAATTGGGCAAAATCACAACTGAAATCAAGTGATGATACTAGCTGGGTTGAACTATCTAAAACATGAGTTGCCACCAGGAGGTCCATGACCTACAGTATTGTTTAAAATAAACTATTTATTTGCCAAATAAATAGTTTTACATTGATACATTTTAACATATTAAATCTCATATATAATATATACTTCTTATATACATTTAATATATTAAAATACATATTACACATAAATATACTTAATTCAAAGCTAAATTTAAGGGCAGTGAACACCATTCATGTGCAGCGCAAAGGTTGTGGGTTCGATTCCAAGGGAACACTTGTACTGATAGAATGTATAACTTCATTGCACTGTAGGTCACTTTGGTTAAAAGCATCTGCCAAATGCATAAATGTAACGTAATGAGGTGTAGCTTGCTATTGCTAACCTCTGCGAAACTACCTGCCCTACCTTCAATAGCTAAAGATTTCATTGCCCCGCCCACTTTAAAATGTTTTAAGTAAATTAAATGTAATATATTGTGCAGGTATGAGCTGTTCATCAATAAGGATTATTTTCATGGATTTACAATGCATCACCATTTTGTGAATACATTCATGTGTGTTTTGTACTATACTTATGTTAGACCGGACCTAAATCACAACAAAGGATTATGTCATACGTAACAACTGCTCTGCCCCTCTGGTTCTTGGTCTAAAAAGGCTGAAGAGAAAGACTCTTGCCTCTTCACATTACTGTAACCATATTTTGTGGTATTTGAATGCAACCAGCACACGATTATGAAACGATCACCCTTCACACCAAACATGTTAAAGTACCTCAGGGAGCATAAAATTCTTCAGAGATAAAAAATCTGGGCATTCAGTGGCCCAAAACGTTAACCTAAGTTATGCTTGATCTTCCATTGCTCTGAAACGCATGAAATACAAATTGTGTTGATGTCAGACTTTCACACAAGATGCAAGGCCATAACAGTCAGGGCTATTCAACTGAAAACTCAGAGCAAGATAGGGAAGAAGATAAAGCGTACAGGCTCTGTCCAAACAAGTGCACTGAAATCCCATTATCCGATAGGCATGGTAACCAGTAGCAACAAATTTACTTGGTTGTACAGTAATATTTGCATATGATACAGCAACACTCAGAAATCCTTTATGTTGGGCTCCTGTGTGAGTTCATTTTGTGTGAGTGCATCTGTTTTAGTCAATAAATCAATGTCATGTTGAAATCTGTTTGCCCCACGAGCGTCGGACATTTCTGACATCTTGTGAATATAATGAGGATAAATTGATAGTGTATCAGAATTTTCTAAAATAAGTGCACCAAAACTGCGTGCTGGCACAATATGTTGGTTGTTCTATATTTTCTAATACTTGCACTCTAACTGAGCCGCTTGTGATGACATCACACAAAGATAATTTAAAATGATTAATTTATGAATCATTAGGCCTGATCAATTATTCAGCTATATTTCACATTTTCCACTTCATTCATAAAATATGTGACCCTTATTAGTTGCTATAATTCACTGCACGAAATTGTCTGACTCAATTTCTTACTTTGTATGTAGCCTGGCATTTCAAAACAATGTCCTGCATTGGAATAAAAAAATAATTGTTTTAAAACCATGTCTGGGCCAAGATCTGGAAACAGGTTACCTATACGTAAAGCTTTTGGCATTATTTACTCATCCTCATGTTGTTCCAAATCCAAATTTTTCTTTCCTTAAAACACAAAAGTCAGAATTGCATTACACAGCTCTTGCAAAACTTCAAAAAGGATTAAAAATACCAGTAGTGAAATTAAACAATAACTTTCTAACTTTCCGTTGTTTTTCTTTCTAACCTTATTTCTACTCGCAATTTAAATTGTTACAAATTGATATTATGAACATTCTGAATATACATCCAGCCAATCAAAAAAGTGTATAGATGTGATTGACATTAAAAAGGTCCAATCAGGTCATGTGATTCTCACATGTGTCGTAACCAAATTGTTTAATTCTGGACTAGAGTCTTTAACAGCAAGATTAATCACTTTAATTTAGTGTGTTTCTGACACAAAGCTATTTTATGGCTGTAGAAGACATAAATTATAGCACACAGTACTACTTTATAATACTTTTATGTCGCTTTTGTTTTTGGATAGTCCTTAGCCAATAGGAAATGTCATTGTCAATGTACGGAAAGAGATGTGTAACAAATCTTCAAAACAAATTCTACTGCATATGGGATTGAAATGACATCATCCATAAATAATAACAGAATTTTCATTCCTTTAAATTTACTGACCAGGTAAATAACACAGATCGTGCTAAAGTTCATTACAAGAGAGCTCAGTGCAGAGTTGTTTGTGCTTTGAGCTTTGAAGAGAAAGTTCAGGTATTTCCCAGAGGAACATTGCTGGTCCCTCCAATACACTGAGAAACTGTGGGTCACTCTTGTGCCTGAATGAATTGAATGAGAGATTATAAATGGTTATTATCCTGCACTGACACAAGTTGTTTCATGTTATAGTAAGGTGACTTTTTCAGGTATTGTCCATAATATTCACATCTAAGTACCGGCTGAAGACTCACTACTGACTCTTGACGTTGTAATAATAATAATAATGATCATAATTTGTATTATTATTTGTCTTTAGAGGCTAAAAAGGTAATTGGTTGTTTTCTTTATGTAAATTATCTGTACTCAATAGTAACAGGTATGCACTCTCCTGTTTTGAGCGTTATGAGGACGTCAGCAAGTCACATGACAATCGATGCCAAGACGACACCGGCCTCCTTGGTGCTTTTCAGGGGGGCATGTGTCAGGTGAGCACCACTATAAAGATGAATGGAGATGCTACTAGATGGTCCTCTCAGGTATTTTTGAGCTCTTTGCTGTCAGACGAACACTCAACTGCTATGGCTTAGCCTCTAGTTTCACAGGATTGCACCAGCTCTAAACTCTGCTCAAAATACGTTTCCTAGCAGGTAACTTTATCCGGACAGCTCGCAGTGCTATACTTCGATCCCATTGGCCTTTTCACTTCTAATGCTGTCTGTCTACCTGTGAGAAAAGACAAAGTCGATTCACTTCATTACCACCCTTGGGCAGCTATTTCCAGATATGAAAAATACAGTACTATCTATATTTGGTTAAAACCAAAATCTTCTTAAAACTTTTGGTCAGGATTACATTCAACATAGTTCAAATTAGGATTAAAATATGACAATAATATCATAAATTGTGCATTCTTGGACATATTTTAGTTACATTTACATTTATTCATTCAGCAGACGCTTTTATCCAAAGTGACAAAATTTAACATTTTATTCTAATACTCCTAAATTGCTTAAACAAAACACATATGCACACAGTTTAGTAAAGCTCGTTCAAAAATTAATATTTAATGCCAAACATGTTGAAGATAAGCAAACAGGCTGTCAATTCATAACGTGATAAATTGTTTCTTCAGAAAAGCAGCTTATTCAGCACAACTAAAGCGTCCCCCCTTGGCCGAGGCCGTTAAAAATGGCCTCTCGTCCCCTTGCCAGTGTACCACTGGGACTACAGCCGCCACATCTAAGGCCCCAATACATCAAACAAAACCAAAGACTGAATGGGGGTGTGACATCATATCAAACTGTAGGACCCTTGTCATTTGAAACAGCCTGCTAGCGTGTTATGCGCTGTATATTTTGGTGAGAAATCAGTACTGAGATCCAGACCTATAATTTACAGTATGTATTTTATAACAGATAAAAATATTTGTAGCATGACTTTTCTCTGACCAGATCTTGCATTCTGCAGTCAGCCTTCACAGTGAATCTGATGTCACAGAGCAGCAGCTGCGAGCACTAAAGCGAAACATATTTCAAAGACGCATGAGTCACTACAGTAGCGCTGAGTATTACAGCTTTCCTTCAACATGGGAAGTCACGTAAGGTTTTATCTAGATTTGAATTTGCTCATTCATTTATAGTTTATCTGCCCACAATGTCGGCCAACTCCAACACGGTTGTAAGCGAACTTTTTTTATGTGAAGTCAAAAGATCTAAGGAAACATCTTGCAAGTGCTAATCAAACAGACTGAGATGCAGAGAGCTTCTAACACCTAGATATGAAACTGTATCAAAGCCCAAGTCCAAGACTCTGTTCTTCAAAAGGATCGCCAGCTACTGACTGCACATAGCTGCAAAGCTTGGCAGGAGCTCTACGATTCATTGCGCAATTAGGTTTTTTTATAATTAGCAGCATCGCTGTCCATTAATTTTTCATTCTCTAATTAGCACTGAGGAACTTCGCTTCAGTCAAAACAACCTGAGGAAGATTTATCACACTGAACAAATTTGTCAAGGAACCGGTATTACGTGACCTTAATTGAGTGACTTGTTCAGATCTTTCCCCACATCTCACATAAAGGACAAAGGGTTTACTTTGCACCACTTTCTGCAGCAACGCATTAATGCGATCTTGTTGGAGATTCTGAAAAATCTAATTGATTATTAGGCCCACACAGGACCTGCGCTCAGAACTCGGCAGGAATCAAATGCGCATCATTTACAAAACCATTCGCATCCCCCGCACCTTGAATGTTTGTTTATGAAATACTTTGACTTGATCATGATATCAACTATCAGTTAGTCTCACCCTCAGGCGGTGCGCCCACAAACCACCCACACATTCACAAACTGCCTTATGCATTCATGAATATTAATCAAGGGAGTCTTTCCAGACTGGCTGACGTCTATAGGATTTCCAGAGTCTTGTGCAGCAATGTTTACCTGCCCACCAGAAAAAAGTCACTTTACATGCCAGTCAGTTGGCCTCTTCCTGTCTAAATGGGCAGTTCTTGACCATTTAAGTTGCAGAAGGCACCAAAACCTTTGCTGTACATCTATAGCTATTAACAACAGTTATATTCTCATCTCTATTTACATATTAAATTATAACTAAATCTATCAAACTGAATTTCAGAGACTTTCCTCCACAAGGTCTACAGACTCCACCTGGGTCTTCTGATTATCAGCAAACTGTTTCTCAGAGATTCATTACTGAAATTCTGTACATTCGCTGAATTTCTTTGGTTGAACTGACAAACCCAACTTGTGCCCTGCATCAAACTTGCAATACATCTGTACACTGACTATGATGTACTACGTCCTGCGAGTTTCATAAGAACACAATGCAATTTTTACACATCGTTAGGCTTCCAAAGCAAACCTTCTCAACAATAAACCGTCTCCATCATCAATATTATTCTCTATTCTGCCCCAGTACTACACTCCCCACATAAAACAGATGGTAAGAGAAAGATATTGATACAGTTATGCAAACTGACTCGTCGTGGATGTAATTTATCTTAATTGAGAGCGGAAACTTTCCAGAGTGAAAAATGACAGTCATTTACTCTATGATTAAGTGAGTAACTGACTGAGGTGCAATGAAGATCAAGAGTTCTGAATATGAGCCGTGAATATCATTAAAGAGACTCGTCCTCTGAAACGTGAGCCGTGGGGCTTGTAACAAATTTGCTGTCTACTAATATCTAATTCTTTTATGCTGTGCTCTAAAGTTTGGCCAAGCAGATCATTCTGAGCAAAGTTCTCTGACTGGACGTCATAAAATTACATGTGGGGTGAAAAAAGAATTAATTACCATGCCTGCCAAGCTACATTTCCCACTCGAGTCAACTGTGGTTTATTACATGTTGTATCTCAAAGTCCGTGTGAGCGGTCAGTTGGACAGCTCGAACAGTGGGCCAAATTGCGCTGGGTGATGCTGGCAGAGCAGGAGAGAGACTGGAACATGGCCTTCCATTTACAAAGCCTGACCCTATTTTGTAAGCTGACTAGCTGTGTAAGGGAACAATATGAGGTCAGCTTTGTTTTTGTACAGAATAATAATGAGCAGAGCTGTGACCGGTACTGTAGATCCCGCATCTGTCGCCAGCATTCACAAAGAACAATGAAGAATAGAACATGTGTGTATTCGTGAGGTCCAGCGTTATGGTATTTTGAGGGCGAGCAGCCGTGCCCACCAGCCTTTCCCTTGGCAAATGTCTTGAAGTTGGTTTATTGTGTAGAATAATCAGAATTCAAACTGCAGGTATGAAATTTATTGCCTGACCCATTTTGAGAGGGTTTAACAATGCTCACGCTACGCCCGTCTCGCTCCCCCTCCACCCATGCTAACAGCGGCAGGTCTAATGTAGCATGAGTCAGACGTTACAGTCAGTGCTCGGGGAAAGCAGAGCGCTCGCCCATTAAGTTAACAGAGAGAGAGACACACATCAAGATGAGGGCTGACAGACAGCATGAAATGCTGAACAATTTGTCAAACAATGAAAGATCCACAATGATGCTGGAGAGATTTATCATCTCAAATCACAAGCGCTGCTTTATTTGCTGAGTGTTAAATGGTGCTGAAATACCCAAACTAACAAAACAAAACACAGCACCACAAGCACAAGGGTAAAATTGTCTCCTGAATGACAAAGCCAGCTACCATCTCACCATTTTCCTACCAATTTTCCAGTAAAATTACTCTTCAGAGTGTTAAGGAATATTTAAAATGCATTGCTGTTCTTTCCTAGAAAGCAACATTCTGAGTCACTCGAATTTGAAGCCAAGTGCCATATTTGAACTGTGACACTTCAAAAGCTCTTTTTTATTGGAGTAAAACACTAAATCTTTTGGGACGGTCTTTGATGTTCTCATTGAAACCAGCAGTTCAGATGCTACATTCTAAAGGAAGGCTTCTCAGTTCAACCCCGAGACACTGACACAACTAAATATATGTTTTTAGCAATAACAATAAACTACTTAAAAATAGATTTTTTTTGTGGAAATTGCCAGATAAAGAGATAATGTGCATGTTTTATCTTTTTTTTCTGATCATGCTAACCAAGTTCATCTTACATTATGGTACACATTGGGTATTTTAAGCTTAAAGACAGAATTTTTTCAACCCCTGCTGATTAAGAGGTCCAGATAACAGGACACACAGCAGCTTATAATCAATTACTCTAAACAGCCAATCATGAGCTGGCATATAATGAAGAAACAGCATCTACTGAGGGACTTTGAATATTGAGCTTCACAGCTTGTTTGAGGTATTGCTTGGGAAAGCAGAAGGAAGTTTACGTCAATGGAACACCAAACAGAAAAGCAACTGCATGATGGGAAAACAGACCGTTAGCACACAAAAGAAGTCCATTAAAGGCAGGGAGACCATTTAGCAGGCAGATATGAAAGCGCTACGCTGTTGGGAGGCTGCATGCTGAGAATTAACATCTTTGGTTCAGTAAACAAGCATGCATAAAACATAAACCATTAATATATCTCTGAAGCCTAAACAGACCAATATATAACCAACAATAACACACCGTTACACAAACCACCGGACATGCATCACCCATTACAATTAACACAAAACTGAAAACAAACAAACAGAAATAATTAATCAAAAAATATTAAAATAAAAGACCCCCTCACTTCCACCAATACACACCTTCAGACACTCTCCAGCTCTCCATCATTATCTCTGAGGAAAGGGGGGGCAAATGTTCTTCATATCAGCACCATATGGAACTCAAGTCAGAATCCATAATGCTCTTCCACAGCAACATGAGAGTACAGACAAACGCACACATGCTGTCATAAAGATTCACACTCTCCTCTCAAAGCCTATAAATCATACGAGAGCTAAAGCAAAACTCTTCCTCTATACAGCTATACAGCTATGCCACACTACAAAGGCCGCCTGGTTATGGAAATACAGGCTGATGCCTTTACCTTAAAGTACTGTGACCGTATAGCAGGGATACGTCACCGTTTTTTCCTCTTGCTGTGTAAGGCATGAAGAAAGTGTGTGCGATTGCAATGCAGCCCTTCTCAATAAATGTGTTGCTGTTTGGTTTCATCACAACTAAATACATCACTAGCAATATCCATAATATTTCTGAATTATCACAACTGAGACACAAGATTCTGTCATGATGATGCCATGATGATGATGATGTCAGTAGCCCCTTTCACACAGTAATTCTGGTAATTTACCAGCAAAATACCAGAATAAATTTACCAGTAAAATACCAGAATAAATTTACCAGTAAATACACAAATGTGCCGTTCATTCACACAAGCAATGGCTTTCCGTCTTTTCCGGTTACAAACTTTTTTACCAACAATTGTACAAAATGCAATGATTGGACTAACATTTTATGACCCTGCACCTTCCACAGAAAATATATATTTATATAAATATATTTACGCCACTTTACTCAGTGATTTCCTATCAGGGTGTAAAGAGACTTTCAACCAGCATAACAAATATGTTTCTGGAAAAGATTGCCTGCCATGCCTTTAAGTGCTGATATGCTATATTAAAAATCAGTGCAAGGCAAAATCATTAAACAATTTCCACTTACTTACCAGGGCCTGTTTTAAAAGCTTAATCTCAGCCTACTTACAGCCAAGATCCCAGATTTCCCATCATATAAAGTACATTAAGTTTAGAAACTTTAAAACTGAAAGTACTAGTTAAACAAATATAAAATGACCAAGGATAAAACAAATATAAACAAAAAACTATGCCATACAGAACACTTATATCTTCACATATTATGCATCTAAAAGGAAAGCTACACACATTCATGTGCACCACAAACACAAAACAACTAGAACTAAAGTTTTAGCAAAAGACACAACAGAAACCAAAGTCAAACAACTGGCATGCTTATAACATAAGTTAAGGCCAAATGA
>JAZGTK010023162.1:0-10036 GCA_036877625.1 Ambastaia sidthimunki | reverse complement strand
ATGCAATTCCAGAACCATTAAGAAAATTCCCAAAATTCACTGATGTCTTTGCATATTAGGTTAAAATAGAAGAAAAGTATTTTCATGTGTAAAAATGGCCTTGAAGTCTGCAAAGCATCAAATTCTTGGAATTCTGTTTAAAACAGCAACTACTGAATTTTCTAGGAATGCTTCTAAGAAACTGAGCTGGAGAAACATACTCCTCTGTTTTTCTTTCTTCTCTTTCTTTTTTCTCTCCTTCTCCTTCTTCTTTTCTTCCTTCTCTCTCTTTTTCCTCTCCTTCTCTTCTTTCTTGTCCTCGTCGTCGTCATCATCGTCGTCTCCGCCCCCGAGCAGAGTGAAGATGATGCCGGTCTGAGAGTTCACGCCCACCGCGGTGACCAGCATCTTTCCAGAACCCTCCATCACGTGTGTGCCTGAGACAAACAGGTGTGCAAGGTACAGATGAGACATTCATCGCAAATGTTCCTGGATATATTTAACATGGATTTGTTTCTTGTATTCACACTTTTTCCAGCTATTTAGCTTTTATGTGGATCTAATAAGGAAGAGGCCAAACCTGAGAGAAGCATGGGATCTTTGTCCAGCGTTTTCTTGACATGGTCAGACTCTCCGGTGAGGGAGCTTTCGTCGATCTTCAGAT
The DNA here is from genome assembly GCA_036877625.1 of Ambastaia sidthimunki. Classification (NCBI taxonomy): domain Eukaryota; kingdom Metazoa; phylum Chordata; class Actinopteri; order Cypriniformes; family Botiidae; genus Ambastaia; species Ambastaia sidthimunki. The sequence goes on along the minus strand of JAZGTK010023162.1, from coordinate 9,393 downwards.
CGTTGCCTTGGATCAGAACACCGTCGGCAGGAAGGAGGTCACCTGCGGAGGACAGATGGAGAACACAGGAATGTTATGGAAACGTTCAGGGACTCTGCGGAGGACAGATGGTTTTGTCTGAGACGCAACAGACAGGTGTTTGCAACGCAAGCCAAAAAGAGGCTTTCAATCAAGCACAAAGGCTACCAAACAACAACAAACGACAAAACAGCATTTTATGTGACTTTTAAATTAGTGATTACAACGCCACATTTTTTAAAAATACAAATATATGCAAGGACGAATCATTTCATCCATATTAAAATTCCCAAAATGTTACCGTATTTTACTTGAGCGACGTCTCCAACAACAATCTCGGACACAGGAATCTGGATGACCTGGCCGGCTCGGACCACAGTAAACCTCTGCTCCTGTTCGATGCGACTCTGCAGCCCGCGAAACTGCTTCTCTTTGCTCCAGTCGTTAAACGCCGTGACGATGACAACGCAAACCACGGACAAGAGAATAGCGGCACCCTCGATCCAGCCGGCCTCAGCCTCCCCTTCATCTTCAACTCCCCCAGCTGCCCTACCGCAGTCTGCACCAATAACACAGTTACCGTAAATAATGGGCACTTTGAAACCTTATAATTCAGTAAAGTTTGTGATTCAGTAAAGTTTGTGATTTAGAAGATACAAGACACATGAGTGCACCACTAATGGCAACAAATGAAATCTTAAAAATAAATGTTTTCAAACTGGTTTTCCAGAACACGCCCCTTGTCTGCAATTGGTCGGACAAACAGACAGCCCTGCCCTAAACCCACGCTATTGGTTAAGCCAGCGCTGCTGGGCTGGTTTATGAGGGAAAAATCAACCTATGGCTTACTTAATTTTCTGTTCAATTTGAAGTTTACAATTAAATTTCCAATTAAACGTCCTGCTGCTAATGCACTAGCACTCAGTTAAAAACACTTTTAAAAATTGTGTTTTTTTCTAAAAAACCATCTAAGTGAGCTGAATGGATAATAACGTAACGTTACCCTCAGGTCATGCCAGTTTCAATTTGTTCCAGTTCTGAGCAAAAAAAAAATCAAGGCATGTCATTCCCAGGAACGTTAAAGCCACACGGATACTCACGTTCTCGTTCCGTATCAGGAGGTTTATAGAAGGAAAGGCCTAAAGATATTATGGCTGCAACTTCCAAAATAATCAGAGTCACATCCTGCAAAGCTTCCCAGACTAACTGAAGGAACGTTTTGGCTTTTTTAGGAGGTATAAAATTCTTCCCGAATTCTTCTTTTCTTCTTGTGATGTCATCAGAGCCACCACTTAAACCTAGAAGTTGAGAAACAGAAGAAGAAATATTATCACGGCTTCGGTTGCAAAAATGTGATTCTTTCGTCACAAAGCTGGATTTAAAAAATATAAAATAAATGTTTTACGTTTTTTCTTTGTCTTGCTACCAAGTCAAATACAATCAGGGTTTAAGGGACATATCACCATTCCATGTCTTAAATTTACATTTGGTTTATATTCATGATATACATTTGATCAGTCTGTACGCCTTCTAGGAATCAAATCCACAATCTTGGGGCTTCATAACTCAGATCTACTGATCAGCTGATCACCAACAACTGTAATTCAACCCACAAACACAGCTACATACTACAGCTCAATTTGTTCCGTTTTAGATTTTGTTTAGTTATAAAACACTTCAATGCAAATCCAACTGAATTTGCATGTTACTTTGGAATTCTTGGGAAGCAAAAAACGGATTTAACAAAACATTCCAAGAATTTTCGGAATTTTCCTATAAGCGACCAAGAGAACAGCATGAAAAACACACTGTATAATCTCTCTCTTCCTTCTTTTGCTCAATTCCGAAATGCTGGTTCTCTGCCCCCACAAAGGTTTACCCACTCCTGGCAAGGGCAAATATGAGCGTAAACCCTGTGCCAGGGAGATTAGAGCGAGGCACAGCTACGAAGAGCCCGTCTCATTCCCGCAGTTTGAGGTGACGGGATTACATGAGGTAAACAGATCGGGCCCCACCTGTCACAAATACAACGGTTGGTTACGGCACATAACAAAACCAGATGTGTCTGAACAGAAGGATAAGCCAATGCAAACCAAACACGATGGACACCACAGTACAGCTACACAAAATCAAGCCTTAATCGGACAAAATTGGACTGATAATCAATGAAAAATCATATTTAGGGACACGTATTATAACGCATGTAAATGAAGGAGACGTGCGTGAGCATGTTTTTGGCTGAAATTGTCAAGGGAAACATAAGCTGATCATGGAGTTAGACAAATGATTGCAGTTGAATATGCTGAAATATTATGATGAGGGTTTATATGTTCAAAAAACAAGAGCTCCAAAATCCAGACCTTGATAATCTCGTCCTACAATAAAGTAAAAGTCAGTAACAAATGTCAGATATTTCAAGTTCCAATAATAATGTTTAAATGAACATCTATTGGCAGACAATAAATATTTATGGTCTCTTATAGGGTCAAAAACATGCATGCTAACATATAACACAAGTGCTTGAAAACAAATGCCTGAAACTGCTAATTGCTAATTACTCGTTTAGCCAACGCCTTTATCCGAAGCAATTACGGTAAAGACACGACAGTTTTCCGACCAGCAGTGACCTGACGTGTTTGTCTGTCTCAAGGGCAGGATGGTGAAAGTTCATGGATCAAACCTTGTGGGTTTGAACCTACAACCTCTCCATTATCAGCTTTACCCATCTTCACCAAATCCCATTGGCTGAATAACACCAGAGACAGAGTAGAAGGTGGACTGCTCATGGAAAGTTAATGATAGAAACTCTTGTCATGGTAAATGTATGGACAGTGAGTCTTAAGTATAAGCAAAATGTATGATATTATACGTATAACACATAATAATAATTAGGAGCTAGACAAAAGCCAAGACGGCTTCCAACTGAACTGACTTGACTTACCTAGACCCAACTAATTTAAAAGAGTTATTTACCCAATCCAACCAAATATACCAACACAAAACGGGCAAGTTAACATGTAATGTTTTGTGTACAACAATGGTAGCAAAAACAATATTTACCCTCGATCGGTGATGATTTTAACCTGGCGCAGAGTCCCTGAACGTTCCCATAACATTCCTGAATTCTCTGTAATCCATCTGTTCCTCTGAGTTCCATGAGAGAACGCAGCTCCTTAAGCGTGCAGCCAAACTCTCCATTATGATTGGCTTCAGCCCTGTACTTGGAACCACGAAATGAGTTTTTGGCCATGTTCCTTCTGAAGAACACCCAAAAATTGGCAGGTAAGTGGCTTCCCTTAGGGCAAGCAAACTATCCAGAAAATATCCAGAAAATATCCAGAGTTTTCCATAAACAGGTTTTATTCCTCAGCGGCGCAAAGACGACTTTCCCAAAGACAAAACAGGTGTGCTTGGAAAGCCATTTGAGTTTGATTTCGTATCTTCTCACATCCTGGTCTGATCAGTCACTCCAGGTTCAGATCACCAGGTGGGCACCAGTTTACATCTGAAAACCAAAAACACAGCAATTAAATCAACTCCGGTTTGCGTCTGAACGTCAGGTCCATTACAAGCTCTGCCGTTCCGACGCCAACATACGTGAAACATTCCTGAAGTCAACATCTGATTGGCCGTATCGCTCCTGCCATCACATCAACGTGTTTATTCTTGTACCGTTACAAACGCCAGAACAAATGACACCACTGTCAATCAAAAAGGAAGTGACATCAAGAATAATGTGTTTAAAGATGATGTTGATTGGTTTGGAAAGTGTCGGCTTTCATAATGGTCCTTCGGGGGAAAGATTGTTAGGACTGCTTAAGGAACGGAATTCTAAAATTAGTTCGGTTACATAAAACCATCATTTTCCTGGAAGGGAGCCGTCAGTGGCTACGAACATGACTTCAAAGTTATGTTAGAGGATTTTTTTTATCTATTGTTTTATTCTTTTGAAACATGGAGTAAAATTTTAGGGCTTTTAAAAATGAATTATCAAATGAAGAAATGTAATAAAGCAATTATTCCAGGAAAGATCTGCAAAGAATTATGGGATTGTTAGGAGCATAAACTGTAAATAATGTTAAAGCAGTGGAGACATATTTAGTTCTTCATCTGACCAGTTATTATTTGACTTCTAAATCCCGCTCAAAGGTCACGGGCCCCACAACAGGTTCTGATTAACATGGATAAGTTTGGAATTGCAGGAATATCATATTTGTTTAGCTGTTTAAAAGCCTGGGGGTTATTTTTACATTTTATCAGCATCACATTGCAAGCATTCATGCATTTATTTATTAATTATTGGCCCAACAACAAAACCCAACCTTGCTAAAACATGACACCAAACTACGCCAAAACACACTGTAATTGGTTATAAAAACAATAGCAAATTTAAAAAATACTCACCGATTTGTTTTATACATCCATTCCTGCAACAAACAAAACCAGCGTCTATTCCAACACTATCACTCGTGCGGTTTCAAAAGAGCTTCTTTGAAGAAACTTTAACAATTGTGTGACACGTCTCACAATAGCCCAAACAACACCAAACTTGGTTACAAAGTGAAATTCCGAATTCACTTCCAATGATTTGACCTTCACTGAAGAGTCTCCAGGAACACAGTCTCCATTAGAGGAAAAAAGCTTGCGGAATGATTATCTCAGGAAAGCTTCTTGCTTAATCTAATTAGCCAATCTGTGGCGGTAGTGAGGCACACGGCCTGGGCTAAAGTGTGGGAAGAGATGCTGCGGAAATGTACTTTTGTACACAGACAAACATATTTACTCATTCCCGTATAACCTCTGAGGTCTATGTGACATAAGGTCACAATTTTATTATAAAGTCATGTATGATTTGGTTAAAACTAGCTGTGTAAGGTTGCACAATTCTCAAAGAAATTCTAAATACCAAATCACACCACGTCCTAAATTCACACAGCTCAGTCGATTGTGGAAAGAATAGATTTGTAAAAGTGAATTATACAGTTGCTAACAAATCCTATATTTACTCATCCTGTGAGCTGAACGTGTGAGTCACACTTTCACATGACGCTAGAAGTGAAATCTTACTGTCTAAATGGAGCCACAAAGTAAGACGTCTTCTTGAATTAGCATAACCATTACCAAACATGACTCCATTACTACATATTTTCACTGCAGAACAACAAATACAACATAAGACCCCGCAAACATACTTCTTTCTCCAACATAAGTAATATTTAACTAACAAATATTTAACTTATTCTTCTTTTCTCATATAGCTGCTATATAACCCTATATATAAATACCTACTATATAAATATATATGGGCCTACTGTATACTTTCCCTTTGTAATGACATAAAAACATGATAAATTTATTTATTTATTTTATTTATGAGCTAAAGGTGGAAAAAAACGCAGATCTTATGGACCAAAAGCAGAAAGCAAGACAGTTACGAAGTCAATATGCGGTCAATGCAAAATCCTTTCAAAGAATAAAAACTATAAGCTGTTAAACTTCGATACGATCATTTTTGATCATGCAGAAAACACTGTGAAACGATTTAACAATGTTTTTTCTACGTTGCATAATGTGGAGAGAAATTTGTTGATCCAATAGCGGAAATAAACAGTAACAAAGTTGCATCAATAAAACCTTTAACGCTATACAACGAAAGACATTGTGGCCTAATTTATATTTTGATTTCCCAAATGCAAAATGATTAAAAAACATTGAAAACACCAAAAGACAAAGTCACTAAAGTGCACAGAAGCGAAAACCACGTAAATTCATTGTGATTTGCAATAAATAAAAGTCATTTGGCTCCTACTGTAAAAATGGTATAGTAATGCATCAACGCCACGCGTTACATACATCGCATGTGTACTCACTTTGAACTGGCGAGCGTCGTCGGCTCCGCTTGGCGTCCGTCGCGTCGCGTCGCGGATCTACGACTCGATCCGTAACGACCCGCCCACGAGCGCTGGATAACATTGACGTCAGAGGCGCGGCTCGGGATTTAACCGGAGCGCCGATTGGCGACCCGTGTCCCAGGTACAGGTGTCGTGCTTGTTGAAACAGCTGTCAGCTCCAGCAACCAGCTGAGACACCGACATCTGATCGCTCCCAGGACGCACCGGTGGGACAAAACGTTGTGTTATTGGCGGCCAGAAGAGACTGGAGCTTATTGTCCAGCCACATGTAATACTTCAATCAATAGGTTATAGATCTCTTGACAGTGAACAGGGATTAATGAAATACAAGGTGGGATGGACGATTCTTGCTCATTGTGTAATAAAAAAATAAAATGCTTTAGTTCAATGTAATCTCAACATCATCCGTTCATACCAGAAAGACATTTTAAAATCCATCCATCACAAACAGAAAATGTGTTTGATTTCATTGCACGTAAGAAAGTCACAAAATATCGAAGAAAAGGGTCGGTACTTATGTTCTCTGAGTAGCCTTTGCCGTAAGATAAACCGACCTCTAGTCGCTGTGTGATCGATAGGAGCTGGCAAAATAAAAACAGCAGAAATGTTTGTGATATGTAAGTGTGTGCGAGTTGTTTTGTGGGGCAGAATGAGCTAAAAGCTTGTGGTGTTTCTCACGCGCTGGCACGCGAGTGTTTAACTCCACTGCTCTGTCTCAGAAACGGTAGAGAGCATGACCTCGCTTACACAGGATTAGCTATAAATAGTGCTTCCTATCCGCTGGGCTACAGCACGGCCGGCTCTTGTAACGCGGGCTCCATCACTAAACCCACAGCTTCATAGCCCAGGGCTGAGCATCAACCCCTACATCAACCTCTCTCAGATTAAGGCTCAAACCTCACCTGTCCCGTACCTGCATTAATACATCTACATCTTATGATGAGACCTGAGAAATCTGCATATGAGATGTTCTTGGTAATGGCTGATATTGGATTAGAACAATTGATCTGAGACTTCTGCCGTTCTAATGTGATTTATCTTCATCCTAATTCTCCACATCATCATTCTGAACCCATCGATGTCCCTCCCCCAGCCACGCCTCTGGAAAGTTAGAGATCAGGCCAAGCCCCGCCCTCCCGTATCATCTCGCCATGGCGATGACGCCTGATGATGTCAAACCCTGCCCACACGTGTAGTCGTCTAGCCGTACGGCGTGAAATGATGCTAAGCGCACCAGGCATGTATGCCCTAACATTCACAACCATTCACGTGCACAAACGCTCACTGTCATAGGATTACACAGAAGACACACACAAACAAGCAAACACACACACACACACACAGCGGGATTACCAACATAGTTCCACACAGACATAGCAAGATTACAGAGACACATTCAACCCCCTTTTCCACACACACACACACACACACATACACACACACACACACACAGGATACAGACAGCAGGATTAGAAAGAGACACAAATTACAATACTAATCTAATGTGAATATCAAATGCATTATGGACAAACATCAGTGCAATTAAACAAATAAATGTGTGTATTGGACCTTAAAGTGTTAGTTCAGTCAAATATGAAAATTCTATTATAATTTACTTAATGTTTTAAACCTGTATGACTTTCTTTCCATTTGTGGAACACAAAATGAAACATGTGGCAGAATTCAGTCCCTATTAGATTTTCCTGGAAATTTCTTTCTCACAAAGCAAAGAAAGTCACACAGGTTTAAAACGACATGGAGGAGAAAACACAATACAACACAAGTTTCATTTTTTGTGTGTGAACTTTCCCTTTAAATACACGTCTAACCATGATAACATGATAAATAACTTTTATCAGTACAAGTTCCCTGGGATTCAAACCCACAACCTTTGCACTGCTAACGCCAACTGCTAACCAGTTGAGCTCCAGTAACACATCCAGAGGCTGGTTTTAATTCATTATGATAGTTTTGGCTCCTTCCTGGGGTGAGGGACAATGTTTGTACATTAAATGTTGGGATTCTAAGGAACGCAGGTTTGAGATTTAATTGACACAGATGGGTCAATCAGTCTGTCGGAATGCCCAAATCACTCCAGCTGTAGCAAAACTGGAATTATCCCACACAAACACATCCGTGCCACCCACAGAACAGGACGGGAAAGACGAACATGCCACACACACTTCATTTGCAAGCACGCACATACACACCGTCACAGAATAACCTCACTAATCTTCTCTCAATGGTTTAAACCCACTGAAGGAGCTTAATAATTTAAGAGGAAAACAGCATCAGTACTTTTAAAGACATATTCGGAGAGATTAGCCCCCCTGCTCCAACCCGGACAGCACCGACAACAAAAGACACCCTTCATATTACAAAAATGATGATGCAAAATGCATTCCAATTCCATTATGATTAAAAATCCCTTAGTACAGCACCCACAGGTGGCGCTGTTGTGCTTAGTGTAATACACTTCAAATATTTGCAACATTTGCAATATTAAAAAAGCAATATTTGCTTTTTTCCTATTTTTAAAACCTGCTTTTTTTCATCTATTTCTTTCCATTCTTTGTTAACAATTACCCAGCTAACAATGTGTTTAGTTATCCGAACGTTTCCATTAAGTATAAACATTAATTGGAAAGTTCCAGGAATGTCCAAAATTCCCAGTTTTTAGACGTTGTATAAATGCTACGGCTTGGTTATAAGAACGTCATTCAAATTTCTTTTAATTATGTTTAGTTATTTTTAATTATTTTCATAATGTTTCATAAACATTCCACTAACAACTTAGGAATAACACGTTTGATATATGATACATAGCTTTTTAAAAAGTTCTGCTAATGCAAGAAAGAATGCAAACGTTTTGATCACATCAGAAGAACTTTTAGAGAACATTAGCCAACGTTTTGAGAACGTGCCAGGTTAGCTGGTTAATTGAGGAGTTGTATGCTGACAGGACTTGTTGACTGTTTCTTCATTAGGAAACAAACCGCCTTTATTATTAATAGTTTGGCACAAGCCTCTATAGGTCAAGTGTGTTAGCTGAGACTTCTGGGGTCCCACAACACTGCACAATAACACACATTATATATTCCCTCCCTTTTATATTTCAGTTTATTAATATATATGCTAAGAAGCTGATGATTTAGGTTAAAGGAGTGTCATATAAAATTTAGTCCAGCATGTCTCTGTGTAACCATCAATTTGTATTGAATTCCCATTCCTGGTTATCTGGGAATACAGAACAAACATATTGATGATTGATCTCGCCCTTAAGGATCATATACAAACAATCTTGTATAATTTTAAACAGTTAGTATGTAAGTTATGTGTTGTGCATTGATGTGCTGTTCCTGTTTTGTCGTTTGGTACCTTTCATTTCTGTTTTTAAAGCTGCAGCCTCTAACTTTTGCCTCACTGTCGCCATCTCTGCTTTAAACACAAAACTGCAGGTCAT
>JAZGTK010023161.1:0-10036 GCA_036877625.1 Ambastaia sidthimunki | reverse complement strand
AGTTCACTACCTTCCTCCCACACACAAACACAGCAATTTAAAAGCTATACTGAGAGCCACAGGAAAAGCACACTGCATTGTGCTGTGCATAGAAAACGAGAAAGATGATGAAAATTTGTGTGTCTGACTGTTTTGTCACGTTGCAGCATTGCGGTCAACTAACATTCACTCTTTTTCTTTAGGGTCTGATTGCTGCTCGAAACGAATCTGAAAGATATTACAAGATACCTTTAAAACATGACCTTTAGTGCCAGAACATAATGTGTGTGTGTGAACCTGTGTGTTTGTTGTGTATGTGAGTGAACATGTTGATTGGTCTTTGATTCCACTATACTGTGAATGTAGATATCCACTGAACCTTATTAAATGTCATTGTTGATTCTGCCCTAGTTCTTATCAGTATTGTGACACTGTGACATTTGTCTTTTGCTCCTGAACACCTGGCTGAGTCTTTGATAGCTCCGTCTCAATTAGCGCTAGCATCCTGCTTTGGCATTTTACACATCTTATCACACTTCAGCCAGACCAAATCAACACACTTTCTGCCATCCAAACATGATATATCAGATACTTTTGACAGCTTTGAAATTAAAAGATCCTGCTCAAAATCTGCTCACCGAGCTGTTGGCAGGTGTAACAAATTGCTTCCTTTGTTTTGTATTATTGAGTGCAAAACAGGCAGAGAAAAGATTTAAAGATGTTTGTGGGTCTGACTCACAGGAAGCATTTTGATGATTTTTTTTAGATATTCTCTCTTTAGATATTCTTTGTTTATTAGCAATATTTCTAGATATTCAAAACATACTTTGAGCTTTTAAGTTTAATTTAAAAATTAAAGCAATGTTCACCAAAAAATGAAATTATTTCATTATTAACTCATTCTCAGGTTGTTCTCAACCTGTGCTGTATGCTCTTATTTTTCTGTAAACACAAATATTTATTCTTTTACATACAACAACAGTTACGATGAGCTGTCAAGCTCCAATAAGATGCAAATATGTGGCTCTGCTCACAAGTATGGACTACTGTTTTATACTTTTTCAGTGTTTAAGTTGTTATTTTGGAGCTTGACAGTCCCCAGTTACTATGAAAGATAAGGTCTATGTGCAGATTCTTAATAAGTTTCAAATAAAAAAAATTTTATCTAGCGGTTTTCAAAAAAAAAAAAAATTAAACAGCATATGGTTTTGGAACAACATGAAGGTTAGAAAATAATGACAGAATTGTTGATTTTAGGTAAACAGTAAATAACTGGTTGTGCTTAAAGGTGTGTTCATAATGAACCTTGTAATTGAAAGAAATATGTAGAAGCTTTATTAAAAACTTATTTTTAAAATAAATATTTAATTTATATGAATCTGACACATGTGAATAAGAGATCTATTTTCTTAACAACCTTTTCCTAGGACTCTTTCACATGAAATGACCTGATAAGATGCACCATTCATTCATTTTATTAGTAAGATGACAAGTAAATAAGATGACCTGTGCAGCGCGCATCAGATTTGATAAAGAACTGCATGACTTACATTTTGTAGATACGACTTTGCATAGTCGATAAAAACTAGATTTGCTGATGGAAACAGTGCTTACGAGTAGCAAATGAATTATATTAAAGCTTTAGGTAAGCTTAGGTGTTAGATTTTGGTTTGTAAAAGCAGTTTCCAGAATTAGATTTTTTAGATGACGCAAACATTTTAGAGCATAATAAATGCATTAGTATTCCCGGATCCACATCTTGATCTTGTCTTACAGAAAATATTCTGGAATTTAAAATAATTTTACATAACACAGATTTTAAACAGAATGATGGATGCACCTACAAATTATATTTTAACTAGCGGAGTGTTCAGGAAGAGAGAGTTCATAGGCAGTGAGCACACAGCTGGCTTTGGAAGTCCTCCAGGGATGAACATTTCTCATCTTGTGTTTATCTGATGCTGAGACAGGAGAGGAATGGGAAATCACCGCTGGAGAGAGATGCTCTTTTAAAAGCTCATGATTCTGGCTCTACCGACATATGTCTGCAGTCAATACTCCATCTCTTACTGGCTACCCTTTAGAGAAGGAATTGCTTTTGTTATCAACCTAAAGGTCCTTTTAATGGAGACATACAAGATTATTGTTTATACTGAGTTGCATATAATATTTAGGGGGTTACACCCTTGTGAACTGAATACTCCAGAATGTTAGCTTAAAAGTTAAATCCTAGTACAATATGATACATTTATTAGTTATGCTATAAAATGTTAGTTTGATTTGAATATGAATAAAATTTTATCATCAGTATTTGTGAAACACATTTTTCCAGACAGGCCTAAATATTAGCAAATATCTAGATGGAAATACATATAAATAATTTGCATAATAAGAAACAACTTGTATATATTTTTATTTATAAATTGTTTGGAAGTACTATGTTAAATGTATTCTAATAACGCATTCTCACAATGGTAAATAGGAACATCTATTGTTACACCAATTCAGTGTACAGCATTGTAAACAGCGTGAAACAGAACTACAATTCTACGCAATATGCTAATAGTTTTTGTTTCCTCAGAATAGACGTTTTGCACTCCTCGTGTCCAGGAGTTGCTTGTGGTGCAGAGATTGGTGTTGGCTCTCACTTACCGACATCAGAAGGAATTGACTTAAACCACTGCAAACCCAAACAGGATAAACAATAATTCTCTTGTGCTCACACAATGGCCATTTTACTGAATGAGCTATTGTTTAATTTCAGATTTTTGCATTTAACTCATCAGAAATGTTTTGGTGTTTTTTAGTAATAGAGTTCAGTCATGATGACATCATACATTTTTGGGTTAGTTTTAGTCAGAAGGCTAGTTTACATGAAACAGGATTTTAGGGTAGTGTTTTTCAGTTTTGGAAACGTTTTTAAAAATAAATTTTAAAAACTCATTTAAAACCCCCAAAGTGGATTTCTACTTTTTATTACTATAAACGGTCTAATTAAAACTATGATTTCTTGAGAAAGTAATACCATACATTTCATGTCTGTGTGTATACTCATTTTTTAATTTTTTTGCTCCGCCTGTGTAGTCACCCACACACATGCACTTACATATGCACTTCCTGCCTCAGAACTGTGGAAGAGAATGTCAGATCTGCCTGAAGAACATTCTTTTCCCGCTTGTTCGCCCCAAAGCCCTGCGGTACCACACGAATGCAAATCTTACTTTCATGAAAATTAAGTTGGCCTCCAAGCTTTTTCCGCTCAAACACTAATGTCAGCTGGGAAATCTGCTACATGTAATCCTGTTTTGAATTTGAAAGGCAATATGAATGATTGGTAAACAACAATACTGGTAAGATGAGCACTCTCTGGGAAAAGTGTTTGGGGATGAAAATAAACACAGGTAAAAAGGCCTTCCTGGTTTGGATTGTTTGTGTTGGACTTTAGACTTGAAACTGAGGCTCTGTTCCTTGTTAGCTGTCACGAACTACATTTCCCATAAGCCCTGTATCTGGGCCACGCCCCTCACAGGTGGTTACTATTCCCCATCATCAAAGACGGTATAAATACCCTCCGTAAACTCTCTATCAGGGGGAAGTCTTGTTTTGCCTTGGTGAACATTCTGAGCGGTTTTCCCTGTGTATCATCCCCGTGTATTACCTGGACTGTTCATTGGATTCTGTTTGATTGCTGCCTGCCCTGATTATCTGCCTGTTTATTGACTATGAGTTTGGATTGCATATTATATTGTTGTTTGCTGGTTTTGACCCTTGCCTGTTTTGACCACGATAATAAAGTGTTTGCATATGGATTTGCAGTCTCTGGACTCTGCGTTACAGAGCTGCCTACCTAAACAGCATTTTGAAATTTTGTAGGTGCATAATCGATGCAAAAATAATTTCAAAAGGTGGGCAAAATTAAAATATATACATACAATATATATATATATATATAAATAATCTTAATAGTATCACATTGTTAGCTTAACATCTATAATGTTGATGTTGTGCTTCACATGGTATTTTTTTGCATGATAGACAGAGTTGCCACCTATAAATAACATTCCAAACTTTTTGTTATTGAAAACGTATTGCATCACCCAAGTCAGGATGCTATAGAATCCTGTCTGAAAAGGCAGCTGACTACATAGACAGTAGGCAGAGAGACAGCTTACAGAGTTCTGGAACAGAGCCGTGTCTGGATTTAAGACTTATTAATGCTTATTTTGAATTGAAATGGGCCACACACACACAACACAACAAAAAGCCATCTAATCCAGATGTAATTTTAATCTCCCGCGCCATTGGCAGGCATAAATGGATTATCAATGCTCTAGCGCATCCTGTGAATGTTTCATTCCAAGCAGAGATTTTCTGCATCCTGCTGACATTTTTTCATCAATAAAAATTAACATTTAATTCACAAACGCTCTCAGCCGAAGCTGTGACTGAACCAGTGGTCAATAATGCAGTAGCAATATTAGCCCTAAAAACTGCTGATCGATAGTAGTTATTATTGTTATCATTACCCCTGTTAATAGTATCACTGTAATGGGCATGATATTTTATGCTCACAATTAAACAGGATGTCAAAAATATTATAGACTGTGTGTTTGATGGTGATTGGGGCAGGGGAAGTGATGTCACACTGATATTCATACTGTCAGCCATTTGTTACACTTTACGCCTTTACCCTGCACTTAATCCAGGTTCTCTGACCAGTTTTATATCAAATGTCAACATTAACCCACAGATTTTAAAAGTACATTTTAAAAACTAGAAATTACCTCTAGGGTTGATTTCTATCCCAGCATAAAGTATCAACAGTGTGAAACTGATACCTCAGGATTAAATTAACCTAAATATATGTTAATACTGGTTAGGTCCAAAAAGGGCACTTATGTACAATATATATGCACTTTTTGTTTACATTCTTTTATAAGATTAACATGCAAGAATGAACATCTGTTGAATGAAACCTGTTTTGTTTTTTAAAGAAATGGTGAGAATTTTGAAATATAATGGTGTAGGTGACCCCACAAAAAATCAGCCGGATGTGTAATATACGTTTGTGTCTGTCCCTGTCTGTCATGCACACCCATAAATACGATAAAATGCATGTGCACGCACACTTCCTGTAAACATCCTCTGATCCAGCTGACACTGTCATGAAAGCACACATTTTATTTATTTTTTTGTCTGTTTTGCATCCGTTGTCCCACAGTTCTGTCAGCTGTATAGAATTTTAATGAAAGCAATTCTCTCACAAAATGGGTCTCACGGAAAAAAGCTTTCCTCAGATACTGAAAGGTCACAAAGGGATGCATGACATGCTGTTATTACAGACTGTTATTAATACACTCCAATTACATGTGCGTGCAGAGATTCGCATTGATAAAAATTTAAATAAGGGGGAAAAACTGCATAATTTCAATGTTTAATGTTCAATGTATCTTTCACATACATATGTGTTTGTTTTTTACTACAAAACAGGAGTGAAACAACTTTATAAGTCACAAATGCATTATGGGAAATTCCCACATTCCTTCTGTAAAGTGTTTTGAGTGTAAAATGTTATATACAAAAATGTAGTCATTTAAAAATGATCCCGTCACATAAAATGAAGTACAAATGGGGTGTTACTCATTTGTAAATGTAATTATTTTATCATGAATCATTAACATCTCTACTACCAATCTCACAGAGAGAGAGAGACAGAGAGGCATTGTGATGTTGAAGGAGAGATATTTCCACCACCTTCTAATGATGATGTCACTAAAGCTTAACACAGGCTGTTCACACGTTGTTACCATGCATGAATCCCTTATTTTAAAGTAATGTGGCAAAGGTTGCACTAAATTAAGCAGGTTTGTGGGCCGAAAATGAAATAAAACTGTTTTAACTGTCTAGTAGGAACACATGACCTTTAAAGAAATCCCTACTGGAGATGCTGACCAGATAAGAGAGTCCTCGAAATAAAGCACTTCTCCAAACTGAAGACATCTTTAACATACAAGAAAAGCAATTTGTCAAACAAGCATGTTCAGATGTTCAAAGCTCAACATCTGTGTAGGTTAGATATTGCTCTATAGACTACATTGTCTGGGACCTGTGGTGATCTTGTCAGGGGCTGAATAAAGCTCTAGTCATCTGACTCCATTTAAAACTTGAACTGCTGTTTTACCATTTTGTGTCTATTTTGAGAATACAACACCTGTTTACCACTTAGTCCATGTATTCACAGTGAGCAGTGCATTTTAGAGACACTTATGAGATACTGTAAGCACTTGAAGAGTGATAAGTGAGAACTGAACATCTGGAAACAATAATTCAATCCTGCAAAGATATTATTTGTATGTTTAATAATAAATATTTCACATAAATAAACCCTGATGGGGAGATCAGGACCCTGACATCTTGATTCCAACTGGTTAACACATGTTCTGCAGGGACTTTTTATCTGTAATTTCATGGGTATGAATTTCCAGGTTTGTTAACTGAATGTTAACTGAAGTGCATTTAAAGTGCATTTTAAACTAGCGGTTTAAAGAAAGTCATTTTTGCAGGTGTGCAATAACCTTTCAATACTGTTAACACAGTTAACACATCATAAATAATCACAATTTTTAGTTTAACATTACAACAATTTTTCTCTTCTAATCTGACCAATCTACAAAGTCAGCGGACTGAATATCATATTCCACAAGTTTTCATCATGTGAAAAAGTAACATAAAAAAAGTTACTATTTCTCAGTTACTATTATCAGTGTTTAAAACAATGTAAACAATGTCTCTGTTTCATGCCTGCTATCTTTCTCATACTCTCTGCCTTAAGAAATTTCCAAAAGACAGAAAACTACTTTTAGGGTTTTAGATAAATAATTCAAATAATAATTTACCTTCTCAACCCCTTAATATATAATAAATCATTCAGCTGTAGCAGACGTTAGACTTCTTCTCATAAGCGAGTATTAAAGTCATTCACAGAAGACTGAGGTCTAATTGGCTGTATGTAACCTCAGTGAAATGATCTGTAATGACCTTTCTGCTATAACTCAAGATTACAGTAATCAATAACCACCATTTATGGCTGAAACACATAGTAAATCAAGCAGGAAAATAACACAACCGCTTACTCACTGTCCGCAGTCATGGGTGTCTGACAAGGGCATGTGTGGTTCACCGAATGAGTGGACATAGCGGGACGCATTAATGTATTAATGCTGTTGCATTATTCATGCAAAATGGCGATATTTCATGCTCATGAGACCTTGTAGGGTGCAATCCGTATGTGTGTGGGGAAATTATATTGCTAATGTGACACAGGGTCCACTAGGCCGATGGGGTGCATTTGGGGTAATGTCAAATAGATCCTAAGGCTGTGTATCAACACATTAACTGATTTGTATGTAAGCACAGAGCACAGGTGGGTGTATGGAAACACATGTGTTGTGCTTGTATCAAACTGGAGACACAGCAGATGTTGCAACAAACATGTTGTTCTCCAGCAAAACACCACCTGCAGGTTGTGGGAAAGGTCCTGTCTCCAATCGCACACATGGTGTATGTCTCGTAGGTGTCACTTGCACGTCTTTGTGAAGTGCCATTTGTCATTTTCTGATTCAGACGGGTGCCTGCAAGCACCTCCTGGCCAGCTGTTATGCACCTCTGATTCTACCTAAAAATCTATGTGGCTTTACAGAAAGACAGAAAAAGTGTGGCTCAAGGACGGCAGATGGAACAGGGCCATAATCTTGTAGAGTCAGACTATAGATTGCTAGCATAAACTCTGGTCCACTTTGCAGTACACTTAGACCAAAAGACACAGTCTGGCCGACATGTAAAATGATGAACCTTAAGAATATTTAAAATTGTGCTCAGCTATAAACAATATATACATTTTATAACTTTATACTGTCATTGGCAATGAACAATTGTCTTAAAGATGAAACTTACATAAAACTACTTAAAGATAAAACTTACATAAATGAACAGCCACTTACCAATACATTGGGAGTGTCATCCAAGGTCAATGCCAATATTTAAATGTACATTTAACATACAGGTGTGAATCAATTTTAATCCCAAATATATAAAAGCGCTATTTGAAAATTGCAAAACACTTAATATTTGTTTAATACTTATTTAATACTTTTGCGGTAAAGTTGGAAAAATTGCATCTTTTGCAGAACGCAGTATTACATTAATGCCTAACGGGGAGATTTCTCTATCTATCCAGTGCTACAGCTGCATATGCAGCTGGCAGGTAATTGCATGAGCTGCATATATTGAAAAACAGAGTTAAAAACATGATAAGCTCATGTTTGTCTGAGGAGAAAAAGTAATAGAAAAAGTGACAAGCTCAAGGTTTCATTTATTTAACTTTCAATCCAGGAACAGAAACATCAGCAACAAATTCCTCATGACTCAGCAAACTTCAGTTCATCTCAGGGTTTCTGTTCCCTCTGCTCTGCATCAGGCTGAATATGAAAGAAAGATGAAGAGTAGAGGAAAAGAAGAAATAAAAAGGAGACAGGGATAGAGAAAGCACAGAGAATAAAGAAAAAAGGAAGGGAAGAGCAGATAAAAGCTTTCTCTATCTTGACCCAAACATGCACATGTGTACACCTGAAATTGGAGAGGGGTGAATGAGGTGTTGAAGACGGATTAGAGCCTTGGCTAATGCAGCCACATTCCCAGGACCTTGACTGCCAGGGTCCCTTAAGATGAGAGGCCAGCGGGCAGTGACAAACATGCTTGTGTGCCAGTAACTGTTGGGTGTAACGTAAAGAAATAAGAATTGATTGTTTGATTTATTTTAGGTCAAATTGTAAAATATAACATGAGAAATAAAGTCTAAATTATAAGAACAAAAAATGTCCTCTGGTGTTGCCAACATAAACAACCTGTCACACAAACAACCTGTGCATTCAGATTTGTGTGTGAGCATTAGGCTTAAATGAAACCCACCAACACGTGCCTGTTTTTTATAAAAGGCCTAATGACCAAAATTAAAATTCTAACTGAAAACTGTTGTTCCATTAGTCAGACATATTTTTCACTTCCTGTTTGCTCTCAGGAGTGCAACATCTCACCGCTCTAGATGTAAAATAAACAGTCATGCTGTGTGCAAACATGCATGAGTGTGTCTGAGTAAACTGCCATCAATTTTAAAAAGGTTCAGGGCACACTTAACGTGCTGGTAGGATTATTAAAGGAAAACACAACTTTTTCTCTTCATACATCTCTATAGCGCTACATGCTGCTCTGTGTGGTCCATGAGTGAGTGAGTGAGCAAGTGTGTTAGTAAATGAGCAAGTGAGTGAGCGAGAGTGTGTGTGTGTGTGTGAGAGAGAGAGAGAGAGAGTGTGAACGAGCAAGTGAGCCAGTAAATGAGTGTAAAATCAGTGAGAGAGTGAACAAGTGATGGAGCGAGTAAATGAGTAAGTAATTGAGTGAGTGAGTGAGTGAGCAAGTGAGTGATTGATTAAGGAACTGAGTGATGGAGCGAGTGAGTGAGCATGTTAGTGATGGAGTGAGGGAGTGAGTAAATGAATAAGTAACTGAAGGAGTGACTGAGTAACTAACTGAATGAGTGAGTAAATGAGTAAGTTATGGAGTAAGTGAGTGAGTAGTGAGTGGGTGAGTGAATGAAGGAGTGAGTGAGTGTGCAATGCCAAGATGGAATAAAAAGAAAGTGGGCGGTAAACACAGCACATGTCTCCAAAGATGAAACCAAATATATGTTGTTTCCTCCACCTCCATCTAGAGATCAGAGCAGGACAGAAAATTATAATAATTAAGTGTAATCAAGAAGAAATGTATATGTGCTGCAATTTGTGACCTTGTGGAATGTAGTAGGTTAGCCCATGACTAAAATTTGATATATGAGTTATAAATATGCAAAACCAAAGGAGGGATGCAGGGATGTGGGTTATGGGAGCATCCATCACTTTGAATAATCAAACACTAATTGTTTTAAGAGATTTTAAGGGAGTCATTGAGCCTGTAATTACATATTATAAAAAATAAACATACCATATAAAATGAAACAAGTGTC
>JAZGTK010023160.1:0-10038 GCA_036877625.1 Ambastaia sidthimunki | reverse complement strand
CAAGTGAAGTGAAAAACACAAAGGTATCAGCAGTCTATGTTCTAAACATACAAACTGTGTGAGAAACAAAGCCAGCTTTAAGTTACCATTCACAGAAAACTGGTATTTTAAAAAGGCATTTTCCAGGTGTGGAAAATTCATACAATAATTAAATCTTATGTCATGCAATCATCTCAGGTTACATGTGTAATCCGGTTTGGATCTATGGGGAATGTTCTTCAGGCGTATGTAACCCGAGACGTTCCCTTTTGAGGGAACTTGATGCGTCACGGCTTGAGGTGTATGGGAAACGTTAATGTCCACTATGCCACAGTGAGGGAAGACCTGCCCCACATGCTGTGAAACACAGAGAACATCAGAGCTGTCTGTCAGACCCTGACCACCTGGAGCTGCATTCAAGTCTAAGCTGTAAAATCGAATGAATGTGTGTGAAGAGGACCAGCCTGCCACAGCACAAACATCACTTAACGGTCCCTCTATGAAGTGCCTCAGATGATGCGACACTCCTGGTAGAATAGACCCTAATACAGTCTCCATTCTCCGGGCTTCAGACCCTGTCTTAATAGGATATCTGCTCCCAGATCTGCATGCCCTGGGCTGTACATTGCTCTGATAGAGGGCAGTTTCTGCCCTTGATCTCTGCCAAAACAAGATCTGCTGCGGGAGCCTGAAGCGGGAGAACGCCGGCCTCACTGGTGATTTATATGAGAGGTGTGGTGTTGTCCATTCAGACGTGCTGACACTTGAGATGCTTCCATTCCAGCAACAAAGCTGTTTCATTGTTTAACAACAGAGGTAATGGAAACTCACGGCTCAAAGAATGTGTAAAGCCTGCATTTAAAAATAAATAATTTGGCTCTAAGTAGAATATCTGTAAGACCTTAAATACAACTGATACCTGTTGTTCCTATTGACTGTGTGTTCAGGTAAAACACTGCAGTTTGACAAAAGTAGCTCATTTGCCACACCACACAGAGCCAAACTATCAGCACATAGAGGACAGTATTATACCCTCACAGGACTACAGACAGTCACATCACGCTGACGGGGGATGTCGGTATTAGTGATGACGCCAGTCATCAGTTCTGTGGCCCATTTGGACCGGCCTGTCTGTCTCTCTTCATTATACTAAGTGTTCTGAGGCCTTTTCAGATCTGAATGGGTCTGTCCACCTCTGCACAAGCGGGGGTCTCTGCTGTCCGCACCTCTCCCTTGCCCCGGTTTGTCATGTAAATAACAAATGCACTCAGTTTGGTGATGTACCGCAGGCTGCTGGCCTCTGATGTATATTAATATTGCTGCACATTGCACTGTACTAGAGTCCATCATTCATTTGGATAAAAGAGGAGGAATTTAAAAACAGCCAGTGCTGTACAATAGGGATACAGATTGCATCCATTTATTGTGCTGAGTGATGGAGCAGCCGCTCACTGTGTCCTTCACCTTCGTAGGAAAGCGTGCAGCTTCCCATAAAGAGAAAACAGAGACACCCTGTGACCCTCGACTCTCCCCGGGCGGAGTGTCCTACCCACAAACCACCTGCACGCAATCACTTGTGTTTGAGGTGCAAAAAGAGACGCTGGTCCAACAGTTTTCATTAAATTAATAAAGCATTACTGTCACACGTCTATTACTATTTGTTTATTCTGTTAGTCATTCAAACGCATTTTCAATGCTAAATGTAAACTTAGTGAATGTGCAGAAGAGCCCAAATCCACGCAGCAGAATATCACAGAGACTGGGGGTGGGCTCAGGGGGGACACAGCACCCAGCACCAGGGTATCGAGTTTTTTGTGGGCAAGCACCACTCACATTTCAAACATAAGAGGCATGTTAAAACGAATCATTAAAACAGTGTCACTTCACTTAAAACAAGCACTTGATTTATTTAATATTGATTATTAAATATACAAATAAAAATCACTTGACTGGTACTGTAAGCTGATGCCACAATATTCTAAAATACGTTTAGTTGAGCATAAGTAGAAAAAGTATTAGTCATTGATTTTAGCAGCACGTCTATGACATTGTATCACTAACTGTTTCACAGATAGTTGCAGCGTTACTGCTGCTGGGTGATGATTTATCATGTCATACGTTTAGTGTCAGTGGCTGTATCTGCTCTGTGTATCTTTACTTTAGTGTCTCACAGGAGCAGGTCAATCACTAATGCCATGAGAGCACACTGTGATTTTCACTCTTTACATGATAATGAATGTCCTGCCATTAATTTGGTTTGGGCACAATAACAATATTAGTCAAACTGTGTGAGAGAGAAAAAAAAGAAAAAAGAGAGAAAAGACAGCGAGAGATGATCACAGGAAAGCTGTGAAGATGGTTTGAGGCTGGAGATGGTCTGTATTGTGCTGCTGTACCCAGCTGTGCTTTTTATCTCTTTAACACTCACAGACATTGTGTTGAAGCTAGCTGTGAAAGAACTCATCACGCAGTCTGTCTGTTTGGGCTGGACAAACGCTTCACTTTACAGGCTCAAATTGGCTGTCAAGAACATGTCTCACTGTCACCAACACACACACACACACACACTTTAGGTTGTGTTCACATTTGGTTCTCCTGGTTCATTTCCAGCCCCAAAAATTTATTGATGCATCACCTAAAATTCACACTGACATTTTTAACAACAAACCTAAAGATATGGAAGTGAAAGGGATAAAGACCATGACAGAATTTACTGAACATCAGAAACGATGCTGTGCTGGGCTAAATGTGCTCATTGTGTGCTTGCACTTATGGTGGTATTCTCACCAGACGAGAATTCAAGAGCTCATGAGATGTTTAAAGGGTTCAGAACAGCACCAGGAAACAGAGATCTGCTGCAGTGAGTGTTTCAGACGCTTGTCACTTCCTGTTTTTGGTTCTTTCAGATGTCTTTGTTCAGATTGCATTTATATTTCAGTCAAAACATACCACAGTTCATTAAAAAGTGGATCGAGAACACCTTCACCTTCTTATTTGTCTGCTGAGCTTTTTGTCATGGAGTCATGGACTACTTTCATCATACATTTATGGGATATTCTGGTCCTTGTTCTGGAGAACACTGCAAGATTTTTGGAGTAATAATTACAGTGATATACAGAGTGATTTATTCCTAATTTATGGTTGTGTGGGTACATCACAGGAGCTGCCTCAGAACTGAGATTGTTGACAGTGATAAGCAGATGTTTGGGTGTTCGACAACAAGAAACATGGATGACAAGAGTTTGGTGTGAGTTACTTTTGATTAAAAGCGCATTAGCACTGAAGACGTGTGTATAATCATTCATTATTTACACTAACCTGTGGATCTGAAACAGCGTGAGGAGTTACGCCTACATCACAGACCTGAAATTACAGCCAGGACCAAAAACCTCCACCAATAAACTGAGTGACATCACTGCAATAACAACCAGTTCTTTACTCTGGGTCTCTCATTGCCTATTTTCTTCAGCAGTGAGCTGATTTGTTGATTCCTGCAGCTGGTAGAGCACGGTCATGGGTTTAAGTCCCAGAGAACACATGTACTGATGTATAGCCTGAATGGATTGTGTATTGCCTTGGAATAAAAGTATCTGCCAAATGCATGCATGTAAATGTCTCACTCTGTAAATGAGAGAAGTGCCTGTATTAATTTGTGGCCTCAGTAGTGAAGTCACACCAGCCCACTAGCAAGGGCACAAAAGCAGCTCTGGTTTTCATTTTGGGTCATTTGTAACTCTTTTCTTGTGCATCCAGCAGTCTTTCAATCTCCATCTCCTTGATCTTCTTGATCCCCATGCACAACACCCTCCCTGCGGTGACAGATCACTTGCATCCTGGTGTTCTCGCCCTAGCTGTGCACCCCCCCCCCCCTTCATTAATGCCTGTGCCGTGTGAGGGCCATATGGCAGCACAAGACAAATAACTGCAATGCTCAGCCATCACTTCTACTGACAGAAATGCAGCCTACCATAGTATTTTGACCTCACTCGCTCCATTCTGCACACTCACCTGTCCTCATGCGTCCTTCAAAAGCCCACCTGCTGGTCCTGCTGGTCCTGATGTTGTGAGTGCTTACCTGTACTGAGGGGTTCACACTGTACATTCATGGAAGCTACTGATTTAAATATAAAAAGTCTCTAAAATCTAAAGATATTTGTGAAATACAGTAGATGCCGTCATTATGAGAATTCACACCTGTCTCTATGACTCAACAACATCGATGAAAACAGCATAACTTTTTTAGCCTATCGGTAGCCAAGCAGTTGTATGCAATATGGATATAGCCATCTTGGCTTTATTTTCGAGCCAATCGTCTGAGCTGCATATATCATGTGACTGATCACTCCACAGGCTTGTTTGAGGTGCTGGACTCCAAAAAATAGCAGTTCTTCTTAAAGCGGAGTGTTCTCAATGACACTCAAGCCTGTTTCTACTCTTGTTTGTTTTTCCATTGGCTGTTTCCGTCCTCCTCTGACCCCTTGAGTGGATTCTGCTTTACCGCACAAAAGACTAATGATTAAACAGTCATTTAGTCTTGTTCTTTTTAGTGTTTGAATCAGCCGCCTCATTATGCTGAATGTGTAATTAGCTGATTAATAAACAGGGACGGGCCGCTGGGAAGCACTGCTGAAGTAATTGTTTGAGAAGGGCCCCAACACAAGGGCCCATTAAGACATAAAGAATCCTCCGTTCATCCCAAATCATTACTTTACAAAACACGGCACTCATCATGGCTGTTGATGTATAATGGCTTCTTCATGAGCCGCCCTTCTAATAATCAGTTAAGACTGACAGGTGTACATGCCACATTTACTGATTACTAAACACAAAAACACACTGGGTTTTATTTAATTTAAATAACAATCCTATTTAACCTTATTTAATTAAAAACTGCTTTAGCCTGGATTTATGTTGTACACAGTATTTAAAAGATTAATAGTTCACCAAGATAATTATAAATTCTGTTATCATTTACTCGCCCTCTTATGATTCCAAACTGCTGACTAAAAAAACAGAGCTGTAGAAACAAACAAAAGAATCATAAAAGTATCATAATAATCATATTTTTCATAATCATTTTTTAACAGCAACCAGCGATGGCTGGTGCTAAAAAATTTTTGGGGGGCGCAAACAACTGAGAAATAAAAATAAAACTGTTAAGCCTCGAGTGTAAGCGCGACCGTGATCACTTGACTGCTGCAGAAGTTGCAAGTACGGTCGATCTGATCCAAAATTCTTCACCCGAACGCCTCACGAACGGGATCTTTGTAAAGATAAAAACAAATTTTCTTTAATCTCAAGATTGCGCTTGTTCCGCATTCATCAGTACCTGTCAGTCAACTGACACACAGCTGCTGAGCTCGTTCAGAGGCCTTTAAGAACGGTCCAATCACATGAGGCCAAACATATAAAAACAATATTGATTCGCTCCAACAACAAAAGGGGAGGGTTCAATTTAAAATAAGCCAATTAGAGCTTAGCCTCAAATCACATGCTTTTCAGAAGTTTGTGTATCTACATAGACACTCATTAGTCCGGCGCCCCGCAAACACATATGAAAGAAATATAGTTTAGATTTTTTTTATTTTCAATAAATGATAATATGACTAATTGTAAAATACTATGATGTATGAAGTGATTTTATTTTGTTCATTTTTGCGATATATAATTAACTTATTGGTTACATGTTAAAGGAGGCTAACTTCAGGGGGGCGGCGCCCCAGCGCCCCCTATTGACCGGCCGCCACTGACAGCAACATTATTCACAGATGCTGAAACCTCATTGGCTGGTTCACATCCCATGACTTCAGAAGACCTGGAACAAAACACAGAGTCTTTCTGATACTTCAATGATGTTTTCATTATTTTGGAGTCGTTTACTATGAACTGTTTGTAGTACTCAGTAAAAAACTACAGCAAGTGGGTCAGTAAATAATGACAGACTTGTTTTTGGAGTCTCTGATCCACATCCATTTGCTTTAAGTTGGATGTACTAATATGCATTTTATAAGAACCATAAAATGTGCAATAATACCATGTATTTTATATATTCTGTCATTTTTCTCTTTTCTGTTTTCTTTTTCTTTATTTTTATGCAGTTTGCTCTTTTGTCTCAAATATGTACTTACTGTAAAGCTGTATTAATAAATTTAAATTTTATTAAAATTAAATGTAGTTTTGAATCGGTTTTATAAACATGTTTTGACCTTTTGTTGTAATTTGAAGGCCGTTCCTCTTGTGAAATCTCTCTGCAGGGTTTAAATCACATCCTGAGGTTAGTCATCTTTCCCTCCAGAAATATTAATCAATTATCTTGCCTGGCTCCCGGTTCAGGATCCGTATGGAGAGGAATTCATCTGGAAACCGGCACAAGCAGATATAATGGGAGTGATGGAGAAGGCTGGAGCACTGAGTGCTGTGCTGTTTAATCCTCACAGACAGCCTGGAGCTGTGATGTCACTTCTGCCTTTAGTCGCTCAATGCACCGTGACCTCAGAATGGTCATGTAACGTGGATAAACTTCTGAAGTGATGGACAAGACAGTGTTTTATTCATCTGCACCCAAATGTTTATAACGCTGCTACTTTATTTGACCTGAACAAACATAACATCACCCTAGCAACCCTCCCAAACACTCTAGCAACCAAATGTGCTAAATCACTCAAAACACCTACTTCACTACATAGCAATGCTCCCGGACAAGCTAGCAACCGTAAGCCACACGCTAAAAACCATAACAACTGCCCAGCAATCATCACCCCAGCAAAATAGAGATTCATTTTTCACAGACATGTTATTACATAACATTGTAGATATGTTTATTTATGTCTGATTTTAGGTCTACTGTATTACGCTTTTCTATTCTGTTATACTGTATGAAGGACTTTTGTAAGTCAATCTCAGAGTCTATTGCCAAAATAATTCCAAGAAGCAATGCATGCTGGGATACATTATGACCTTACTTCACTTCAAACTTCACTGCTGTCTGCTCAGACAGGATATTGTTTGAACAAACGGCAGGATTTATATAAAATGAGTCAAATACAAAGCGTTTAAAATGATTCCAACGCATTCGCTGTTTAAAAGATGGAAATGCTAATGCAATCAAGTCTGATAATCACCCATCAGTTAACCATTTACCTTAAGAAGCAGCTTGTGCTTAAAAGGGGCATCTGACTTTCAAAGAATAGTTCAAACAAGCCGTAATTACCCTCCTGACATTCCTGCAGAATAAAACAATGATGAGAATCAAATACAAAGTAATATTTTAAGAATGCTGAAGTATTTTGTAGCAAGATTATTAACAGGTTCATCAGTGCAGGAAATGCATGTGTGGAGTTTTGGTTAAATCATACTTAAGAAAGAGTTCCTGACAGGACTGAATGATCTGCCGTTTGGTTCTAATAGAAATTATCTTAAAGTGCAATAAAACTTAGTGATGATGCGTACCAGGCATATTAATAAAAACATTGTGGCTTTACTGAAAACATAGGGGGCTTAAGCCCTGGTAGCCCACCCCTAGCCCACCCCTCTGGTAATTAGTTCTTACCATGACAACTTCCCTTGGTAGAAGGGTTCCTCTCACCCATAAGGGGCTTGTTGTCATGGGTGAGGTAAAATGAATTTCCTCGCTCTGGTAGGAGGTGAGGCAAGCAGGGCAGGGGGTGCCAGTCAGCTGTTCCAGCTGCAGTCTGAGAATCAGCCGCCTGATGCTGCTCATATTTCAGCCTTGGTAAAGATTAGCTGTCAGGCCCAGAGATGTATTGATGTATTTCTCTTTTTCAGCCAGCAATCACCTGTGAAGTGAGAACTTCCATGAGTGATGCCAGTCCTGACTCCACCCACTGTACTGTGCAGGATATCAGTGACCACTGCTGCGGTACAAATACACCATAAACTTCACATCAACCAGCAAATGAGTTTCATTTTAAAACCAGATTCATTCATTGACTTTTACAGTGTAACATTTACACTTGCATCTTAAAAATAAACATTTTGTTTGTACACTTTTACAGTGTACACAAATTAAATGTCTTAGAATTTATTTTTGATTCTGTAGGACCGACTGTAAATTCACACAGAGTAAAATATGTATAATTGAGCTGACAACACTTCTGTTGTCAACTGATATCTGTATAAAATTAGACAATAAATACAGCTACATGAATTTATGTGAATGTAAATGTGCATCCAGCACTCAATCAGCTGTTACTACAGGAAAACTGCTGTTTAACCCTGTTATGCTTTTGTCAGATATAGCCTCAAATTACTTCCTTGAAGTGGCCCAGTATGTACACTTCACTAACTTATAGCCTTCTGAAAGAGCACAACACTTTTAAAATTTGCCCTTTGCTAAAGCTTAGTTGGCTCTTATTTCTTCCAACAGTACCAAACGCTACATAAACATCAGTTTAAAATCCTGACGGCTGTATGTCTCACAATAAAAGTCATTTCTGAGATACGGCTCAATCATCTCATCAGTAATCAGCAGCTTGTGTGAGACGTGCCTCACCAGACGCAGTCAGACCAGTCAAATAAATGGAAAGATAGAACGTTTCTTTTCTCATGAGCTTTGTTGTTAATAACGGAACAGTTTCTGGAGTGAAGTGAAACAACTGCTGACACCAAACAGAATACAACTATAATGTAATGACATCATACATATGCAGATTAGCATGTGACGTCATCTGCTAACATTTAGCAACTTTTCCAGCAGCTTTTAGCTACTTTATATTTAAAACAGTTGGTAACATGGGTGACTCTGGTTCCAGCGCAGAGTAATTGCCGGCCCCTTCCCGGCCACCCCTGTGAAATATTCTTGGCTTTGGCTCTGGCTGGATGATTAGCTGTTAATGATTAGCACTAAGTTTAAGAGGAAATGTTCACCTTAATATATTAAACTGAATGAAAATGTGCTTCTATGCTGTTGGCAGTTAGTTGGTATGTACATGCAATTATTACAACATTGTACTTTTAAATCTGTCCTTTTTTGAGTGTTGTGAATGATTTCATTTAAGAATTGAGGGTAGTAGCTCGATTTTAAACTGTTACTTAAAATTTTAAATATGTGGTTGCAGCCGTGCAAGATCTCAGTAGTTATTTATCATTACTAACAGTCTAACCATAAGACACTGCATCACAAGTTGTAATTTATATACTGTGTTTGAGTTGAGTTTGAGGTAGCATCTGTCGCTTTTATAATCACACTCACCACTGCAACAGTCTCTGTCTCTGATCTCCGCATCATTCTACAGATCCTGCTGTTTCTTCCTTTCATGTCAATCATTCTCACTTTACACACCTTTCAACATTGTGCCATTTTATTTTTGTTTCTCGGCCTCTCGCTTAATTTTTGACACACTGCTCATCTCCTCAATGTCTCTTTCAGAATTGTGGACAAAATAGAAGCTACTTTTGCGTTTTGTTTGAGAAAAAGTGCAAAACTGTCCCAGGTGTGAAAAACATCAATGCAGTAATGTAACACACACCAGTCAGGTGCTCAAAGCCACATCTTCATCAGCAAATACTGTCATTTCAGCACCATGACAACAAGAAAAACATTTAGCGTGATATATTTTGTGTGGTTTTAGTGTAGCATATGTTGCTGGTGCATGTATATGTAATATAAAGCATTGGCCACTGGTTGGCATGGCTTGTTGTATTATGTTTTTATTAGGGCTGTTCTTTATTTAATACATTTATTTTACACAGCAGAGCCTGTGGAGTGCCTGTAAATGTTGGAGATGCATTAAAGGGTAATTTCTTTATGTCACACCCATACAAATGTGGCAGTAATGTAATAAAATGTAATGATTGAGTCTCATTAAGTGAAATATCACTCATGATTAAATGCTTCAGTTGTTCATCGACATGTTAAATTTTCTCTTGTGAGTTAATTTAAGGCTACAAGTGTGTCCCAAAGTATGATCCAGAGTCAACCCACATTCAGTCTTTTTTACCTGCTCCCTGTCTACACAACTATACACATGTTGTTGAGACAGATACACAAGGCCCCTGCATATCTTCTGATGAGGGCAACTATTTTATTTTTTTAGAAGC
>JAZGTK010023159.1:0-10038 GCA_036877625.1 Ambastaia sidthimunki | reverse complement strand
GTGTCTCTCGCCAGACTGAAAGTATAGGCAAGCAGAGCAGTGCTGTAAGTGTTTTTAAGATTCCCAATGACAGACCTCAAGCAGGACAAACCTTGAGTGACTACAGGATCCTGTAACACAGAGAAACAACAGTTACTATGATCTTCTAGTAGTATATACTATTTATACTATTCTGTAGATGTTCTTACTGTGACTGGAGTTTCCAGTTCAAGCAGTGATGCAGTGATGTAGGCAGTCATGGTAATATTATCATTTACTCCACCCTGCAGAGATAAAAAAAAGCAAATTTCTGTACTAAATTCATCATTAGGATTGTTTGCTTTAAATAGTTTTTAATGATCACACACCTTCATTCTGTTATTAAACAATCTTCCCTGTTGAATAAAACAGCCATCTGAACTCCGCCTACTTATCAACCAATCCTTGGCACTCTGAATAACACGTGGATCAATATAAACGTATTTCTGTGCCTTTCCAAAAGACCTCAGGACAAAAGCAGTCAACCTGAAGAAAATGTCATTAGTTGATTTAGGGTGTAATCACACTAGGCTTGGTTGCCTTGTACAATGCCCAGGCGAATTCTCAAATTCAACATGACTGGCATACATTGATATTAACTGACATTGGGGGAAGCCGCTGTTCCCAGAGGAAACTTATGGCAACACCAGCAGAACATGCAAACTTTCTGAAAGGCACCCTGGTCAACTGGGGCTTGATAAGCCACTGTGCTATGTACTATTGTACTACTGTACTGATATTGACATGTATTTGTACAAAATGAGAGGGAAATTGAAATATTCACCATGTATTCTCTTCACCACTGCCAAATGTGCTGTATGCACCAGTGTTGTGTCTGTAGTTCAGCTGTCTTTGATATCCTGTTTGGTTGGATATAAATGAGTGAATTTGCAGTTTGACCAAAATGTGTCTTACCGTTGAGTTTTATTGAAGGATGAGCACATCTGTCCAAAATAATGAAAAATTAGAATCAAACAGTCTCAGGTGGTCTTTAGATACATCATTACCACTCTTCAGGAGGTCTGTGGCTCTCTCTCTGATGTTTGGCGTGAGCTGCTGTGTGTCCTCCAGATACTGTAGAATGTAAATATTGGGAGAAAGAACAGCAATGTTTTGTTCTTCACAGCCGTACGGCATCCGTAATAATCCATGAAGGTTCTGCAGAGCACGACCCAATATGTCCCCTACAAGAGGAATGAGTGTGTTTATATGAAGTCAGTTATACAAATGTGACGCCTCATTTCTGTTTGTGTATCTACAGTAAATGTTACCAATGACTGAAACAGAAGATCTGGCTGATCCTTCTATCACATCTTTAGGAAGAGTCAGATCCAACTCTTCTGACAAACTGTTGCCTGTAAACCAAAGAGATGAAAAGTGTCAGGGATATGTCAATGATCAATAAAACAATATTGACATTAATATCTTTTACCCTTTGGACACAGTAACCAGCTGTGGGTCTCTGTCTTTTCAGTTCCTTCAGCCTATAGCAGAAAAATATAATAATATAAAGCAAAGTTAGGATCACAGGTCAGTTACAGTGTGTGTGAGGTGTTGAGGTGAGCTGACCTGTACAAGGAGACTTCTAGTAACTATGTCAATGCGTCCTCTCTCTGGCACACTCACTATCTCATTGTCACACACAGTCTGAGACTGTTCTGCCTCTGCACTCACTGTAATATTTAACACTCCTACAACACAGAAAACATGTTCAGAAGAATTTAGTACCAAAAATTAATTAATATTTGACATATTTAAGGCGTGTATGTGAAACTAACCGAGAACAGAAGGTGTGAGAATCCATTTGAAGGTTTTTCTTTCATTAGCACACAGACAGGATGAATACTGATCATCAGAGGACGCTTTAAGAGTGAAGTCTGAGGAAGCAGCTGGACTTACTTTAACCTGTTCATTAAAGATGGAGGTTTAGTTTGAGATTTAATATGATAGAAATGTGACAAGATGGATTGAGAAATCTTACCATGATACACTTGGGCAGATAGTTGAAGACTGTGGCCTTCAGCTCAAAGATCTCCCCACGGATGATGGAGTAAGGCAGAGACAGCTCCAGAAAGAAGGGCTGGAAAACTGTCAGCTGAGCAGGAGGAGCCAAACCCAGACCTTTGGAGGACAGACAGAAGGTCACCGTCTCCCAGGTGGTGATGGTGTCAGGAACCTTCACAGGAACTTGTGTTGATCCAGAGTCTCTGTGATGGCACACAGTAAAAATATCACCAAGGCTACTGACTTCTTAAGTGGCTTTGTTAATTTTGCTTAAGAGGGTAGGGGATTTGCAGGCCCTTCCTGCATAGCCCTTGGCATAGTTAAAAAAATCTTACTACATTTCTAAGGTGCCTTTGATGACCGGTGGCCTGGTCATAATTTTGTGTCCCACTGCATGATTTGATAAAGCAGAAACAGCTCAACTTACTGTGTCCATTAAGAGCTTTGCAGCTCTTACATACCCTACTTTACTGAGTTGCCAGATCCATGTTTCTGGTAAAAAGGCACGAACTGTCTCCTCAAGTGGTGGTGGTGGACTGTTCGACACTCTTGCCGAAAACCCCTTGCCACTCCCTGAATAATATTAATTCAAAAGTATGTTTCTGAATCAGTGTAACCTTATGTCAACACTTGACATAAAAACAATGCCAAGACTTCAAAAACAGAATCATGCACACTTCAATCCACATATGATTTCAAGATATGATCTAGTCCTTCAAAAGGTCAAAAGTCAAAAGGTCAATCCTTGAAATTCTTTACATTCATAACAAAACAAGTACGAGCCAGGACACTATCAATCTGCTTGTACAACTGTATCTCGAAAACCGATGGACAGAGAGAGTCCTTTGAATGACTCTTATGGACACGTGGAACGATTAAAACAGGGTTTACCATACAGTCAGTAGTAAGAATAAGATGTAGTTGTTCAAATAAATACCATATTGCACCATATTATGAGGTTTTAATGAAATGTACCTAATCGTTGGCGAAGATAACGCATGTTTCCATAGAGTAGACAATCAGGTTGTCTCAAAACCAAATTTGTTGCCACCTTTAGTCCCACTGCCTGTTAAGAGTGTTAAAAACTACATTAAAATGTGATGTATTTTTGACTTATTCATTGAATTTAATTTTGCAGTTTGTTACCTTCAAGCTCGTATAAGCATGGTTTGCTAGTTCATCTCTATTGGGTATTAACACCAGACATTCCCTTTCATCCTCAGTTTGGTAAGGATAACCTGAGGCTGACTTCACTGGCAACAAACTGAAGATCTGCGATATTTACCATTGATTAAACATATGGGTCTTATATAAGTCTTATATAAGTGTCACAAAACTTCGCATAGTTCTCTGATTCCATAGTAAACTACACACCTTTTCTGCCTCCAGCCGTCTTTTCAGAACGCTCTGATCTACAGCACTGAGAGCACACAGTGAACCGGGCTGAGCTGACAGCTGTAGAGAGTTTTCCTCACCTGGAACTGCTGTAGCAGGAGAAAACTGCACAGATACCTGTCAATACAACAGTGAGTAGGATGTGTTATTTAAAATATACACACACACACACTCACTCACACATAAACACATACACACACTCACGCGCACACACACACACACACACACACACACACACACACACTCACACATAAACACACACACACACTCACATACACTCACTTACTCACTCACTCATTCCCTCACACATAAGCACACACACATACACACACACACTCACGCACACACACACACACACACTTACTCACACATAAACACACACACACACACTTACTCACACATAAACACACACACATACACACACTCACTCACACACACACATACACTCACACACACACATACACACACTCACTTACACACACACTTTCACTCACTCACACATTGGCATATGTGGTGTATGAGGATTCTTCACAGACATGGTTTTTAAACTACATAAACAAAATATACTATGTTCTATCCCAACTCTAGACCTAACCTTCACTATTTAGCATGTTTTTTTAAGCTATTTAGTGTATGAGGACACAGGAAGTGGACACATTTGTGTCCTCGTAAATCACATAGTCAACCCCCCCCCACACACACACACCTTGTTGCGGAAGCACTTATCAGTGTTGAATTGGTTACGCCCAGCAGCCACTTTGCCATTCGGCAGAACACAGTATGCAAGAATCTGCACTGCTGGAGACAGATCTGCTCCAACAGACAGTTTAAATGACACTGTGCCGCGTGCCGCTCCATCAGAAGTTTTTACTTCCACCTTCTCATATCCATGATGAACTATCACTCCTCTGGATAAGACCTGAGACAGACACGCTGTTAACAAACCGACCAGCACAGCCAATGTAACAAATCACAATGAAATCTTACTCACCATATAAACAATGTCAGTGTTGAAGTCCTCAACAGTTTGTCCAATAAAATAATACTTAATAGTTACTGTAACCTCAGAATCACACTTTAATGGTTCCTCAATTTCTTCTACAGTTAATTTGTTAAATATTGGGGTATATGGAAGGGCAGGGTGAAGTTGCACTTTTTTTGCCTCTGTAGTGAAGTATAGTTTAAACAAATCAGGAAAACCAAACACTGGATACGCACTTGCCTGACAACAAAAAAGTATGAGGAAATTATTTTCAATTAAGTAATAAGTTCATCAACCACTGTGAGTACAAATACATCTGAAGACGATTCCCATTTTGTAAATGTAGCTTTGTAGACTAGGCTTGTTGGTTCCTTGTTGGTGTACTAAGTAAATAAATGTAAATGTACATCTTACCCTCAATTCAATATCACTTTTAGGCAGGCTGGACGTGTTAATAGAGAAGTAAGCCAATCCGTTGTCATCTGTGGTGAGGTTCAGAAGCACTTTGTAGGACCAATTTTTATTTCGCAAAACGTATACATTTGTGTTAGGAACTGGTGTTCCTCTGAAACGAGCAAGTTTAATCTGTTTCAAAAAAAGCAATAATGGAATTAAATTGTACTATTGCTGAATTAATTTAACTAAAAAATAGGACATACCTTTCCATCTATAATTGACCCATGTTCGTAAACGCTGGGTATCTCAACAAATGTAGCATTGCCACATACAAATGTGAGCTCTATTGTTTCAGTTTTCTCTATTGTGTTTTCTGGAAAAACATTGATTCAGTGATGAGTATTTATTATATAATGGATGGGTCCATTTTCTGCTTAGACCTGCTGAACCAGCTTACCTGTTTCCTCATCTGTCACATTTACTTTTATACTGAGAACATCTTTCAAGTAACCAGCAAGTGTAGCGTTAAAAACAACCGAAGTGTCAAAGGTATAAGAGACACAGCCTGCTTTATTCATCTAATAATAAAAACACAAACAAGTCAGTAAAAGAAAGAATCGGCTAAAAACTGAAATGTGTTTTTAAACATACCACAAAAACCATGGTTACATACCTCTGCGGTTTCAACCAAACAAAGTGGACTCTGTATAATCTTT
This sequence comes from Ambastaia sidthimunki, assembly GCA_036877625.1. Taxonomy (NCBI): domain Eukaryota; kingdom Metazoa; phylum Chordata; class Actinopteri; order Cypriniformes; family Botiidae; genus Ambastaia; species Ambastaia sidthimunki. Next base: position 4,527 of record JAZGTK010023159.1, on the reverse strand, counting down.
GAAAAGAAAATCCAGCGATCCCTACATACTTCAATCCAGGTTTTACCAGTCACAGGTTGCCCAAATGAGCGTCTGTTTAAAAGTATATGCTTTGAGTTAAACGTTTGACACAGTTTGGTCGGTTTTGCCATTTTTATTTTTCTCTAACCCATTAAATCATAATTGAACATTTTCATGTACAAAATATGTTATTGGCTGATTTATTACCAAAATATAGATTTTTGTCCAAATGATCTGCCCCCCATTACCTATGCAATTGCATAGCAAGTAAACAGACACGGTTCATACTTAAAACGTTTAAAAGTAGGACAAGCCCTGCAAAAAATGGACTTCGTCGAATGATTTTACTGGGTTTGTATTCTTCCAGTGCATTGAACAACAAGAAACCTTCACTCACTTTGCACAAACCTCTACGTTCAACTCGTCATCATCCAAACTCATTGTTTTGGGGGCTTTGATGGTCACTTTAAACTGAGTTAAAACTGTTAGACAAGTAAACGGAAACCATGCAAAAGATTAAAAATGAAGTCTGCTGTAATCTCAGAAATGTGCGATTTTGTTACTTACCATACTTTTTCACTTCAAAATAATGTACAATCGTCCTGTCACCGATGTAAGCTTTCAGTTTGTACATGCCTTGACAAGCTTCTGGGTTTAATTGATGAGAAAGCTGCAATATCCAACTTGTTGAGGAAACACTTGTCCATTGATCAATCCTGTTTTTTTTACTATCCTGTTTGTTTGAAAGACATGAAATTAACCACATTCGGCTACATAAATCCTATTACTGAAATAATCTGTAATCAACAATTACTGCAATACAACAAAATTTATATATGTAATATGTAAATATAATGTAAATACAACAAATAAGATTTAAATTGTTGTGCATGCCAAATGTGTTCATGTACTCACCTCAAGCACTACTGCACTGTACTAAAACAAAAATACATAAATACACATTCAAGAGGTTGCAATTTCACCTACATCCAGTATGCAAATAAAATGTATTTTTGTTGTATTTTGTACTCATATAACAATATTTTTCAAAACTTTTGCTTTGGTTCAATAGGTACAAACCGTTTGATCACAGGGTATGAAATTGGTATCCACAGTAACAACTCTAAAATTCACTAAAAAAGAGAGCGATGTGATAACATGAGATTATTATTATTATTTTATTATTATTATTATTATTATTGCATTACTAAAATAACACTTTCATTTCAACAATTACATTGTATTTAAAGCAACTTATCTTCGACAAAGACATGAATGTAATAATGGTAAATGCCTATGCCCTCTTTAAAACTGAGAGTGTAATTCCTAATATATTTTATTATATTGCATTTTGTTTTTTCAGCCATGTTACACGATTGGCACAGGTAAGAGTAATACATAAATACAGACTTAAGCTGGAAAACTATATCTTACCTGTTTGTCCTGGATTATAGATGGGTTTATCAGTCTGGATAAAGGTCAGGGGGTTATAATCTCTAAACAAGACTCTTCTTTCTTCAGTCATCTTAAAGCTCGCCCCCTTAATTTCCACCTTTATTTTCTGCACTGATTCTCCTTTCACTGGAGCCTGATGAAAAATAATATTAAGTTTCCAAACCTTGTTTAAATACACTATTAATAATAATGAAAGAAGATGATAATGCAGCAAACATATTGTGATCTTGTTTATTATGATGCAGATGTTGTGATGTCAGACCTGGAAGTTGAAGCAGCGATGAAACTCTTGCTCTGATTTCTCCTGCAGCAGTAATGTGCTCTGCCCACCATCAACAACATGAACCATCATTTCAAGACTTTCATTGGGCTTCAAGAGACTCACACACAGTCTGGCTTCAGATCCTGCCTGGATCACTGCAGGAAATGTCACCATGAAAGAGCTGTTGAGGGATATCAAAGTACACAGAGATTTGCTGAAACATCAGGTACAATCAGGAGACATAAATATCTAAACCACAAATTTTTTCAACAAGAGCAAACTTTCAATGTAACGGGACACAATGTCCGGTGGTAATTAGATATTACATTCATATATTTAAAGTATAATAGGATATTTTGATGTACTCTATTTTTTTAAATACCAGATCAAACTTCTGTCTAAGAAATGACACAGATTTATAAGTCTGTGGCTCATTATATTCAATGTATGTGTAATGTAATTCCATCGTCACAGCTTTTGATTGAGTATCAATAAAGGTTTATATTTAGATATTTCTAAATTTCCAGATATTCCAAGACGGTATTAGTATCTCAAGATTATTACTGTAAGTCACTTACGGCCCTGAAGTTTGTCCCTGAACAGACAGCAAGAGGAAGGAGGCTGGAAGGAGCCATTTCCAAACACAAAACTTACGGAAAGCCATGAGGAACGCTGATCATGTAGAAGATACTATGAATACAACTTTGTCTTTAAAGGGGCAAAAATCACCAGAGGTATTGAGAAAATATTTACATTCATCATCAAATTAATGATTAATCCAAGTCCCTACAATTTATGTAATTCTTCTGTAACATCTGATAATAAAATGTGTTTTCCCCTTAAATCTGGTGCTTTTGACTGTGAAAAGGTTTTATAAGACATGTCTCCTCGTCTTCATGCTATGCAATGAAAAAGTTATTTAAATCCAATAAGACGGAAAAGAAAACAAACATGTGATTTTTACCTTTTCATCCACACTATTTACTGATTCTGATACAAAGCTAAAAATATTCTTTCAGCCATTTTATTAGCATCAGTTCAAACTATTTAAACTTGGTAAAGCTAAAATATCACAAGCCAAACTTATTTTAACAAACTACAAATCTTTCACCTATATTCATGATAAAAAAAAATAATAAAAGTGCAATCACTGAACTGTTGGCCTGTTTACACTGTTGCAAACTTATTTGTTTTAAAGGGGGCTAACCTGGCATCAGACCAGTATTTCCAGACATTCATTTCGAAATGTAAGTGTATTTTGGAGTGTTATAATAAGTTTGGTGTAGGTGCACAAACAATTGTATGTCCACTTAAACAGACACAGTACACTTAAACTTGCAATGCAAATTCAAATCTTTTGTTTTTGTAAAAATTAACTAAAATTAGATGAGCACGTACATGAAACATCAGTGGTCAAAACTACCCCCTTACCTTTCTCCAATTTGCAATGGCAGATTTATTTTTAGTTTGTACTTTTGGGTTTGAATTTTGCGGGATGTGTCAGTCTGACGTCATTTGTTGTTGCGTGATTACGCCATACCGAAAAAAGACCCGCCTGTGGTCTTTTCCAGATCTAAAATGTTAAAAACTGAGGCAAAAAAGGCTTTTCTGCTGAACAGGCAGAGCTATTTCAGTGGCTTCAATTTGGCACTATTAGGCTTGATACAAACTTGGATGCTTTTTATTGTCTTTGTATGTTGTGTGGTTTCACTTTCACCATAAATCACCATGAATCATCCACGCTGATGAGCCGAAGCACAAGCCACGTATTGAACATAATTCCGCAGTCAATTTTATGTTTCCAAAAAGATGATGATAAAGAGACAAATGTTCACACCTGAACAAATATGAACCATTAAAAGAGATTCAGACGCCGCTCTTATCAGTGGCTAAATATATGTTTTTTTCTACAAAAGGTAATAGGTGTGTTGAACTTCATATGTAAAAACATATACGGTACTTTCATCTGCATCCGATCCGTTCATTGTGCACTAATATTAATACAAACTTTTGACTATAAGTGACGTGTTATTCATGGTACCCGATGGACGCTTACTGTAAAAGTAATATGTACTTTGCATGTGTTTGCTTCCGCGCTGGCGTAGCCCAGGGGTTACTTCTCACTTGAAAAACTCTGTGCTAGGTTTACTGGTATAGGAACGAACCCCGGGCACTGTCCAGCGTTTTGTTTTTAAATTGCTTTTAATAACTATGAGACACATTTCAAATACGTTTAAATGCATCATGTGCTGTGAGTTTTATATTTTAGCTGTATTTGACGCTGGCAGAACGCGCTGCTTGTGAAGGGATTAAAGTGAATGTAGCGCTGTTGTCACACGCACTGGTGTAGCTCAGGGGTTACTTCTGTTCTTCGATAAGTACAATCTTCCTGTCATGGGATCGAACCCCGGGCGCTGTCCAGTGTTTTGTTTAAGCTGCTTTTAATTGCATTAAACAACTTAACTGTTTCTTATTTGTTTATAAGTGAGTCTATACGCCATTACAATATATGTTTTACGCCATACTGGTGTAGCCCAGCGGTTATTTCCGCTGTTAATCTAGATCGAACCCAGTGTTTTGCATCCAAACTAAATTGTTCAACATGCAATGGCCTTCAGATAAATATACACGACAGCGATTCACGTTTTGCTGTTGTGAAAACGTTGCGTTTGTGTTGTGCTTTCCCATTGCGTGTATTTACACGCTTTACACCAGCAGGCGTCGCGAGCGTGCTGTTTTAAACGCTTCGGCACAGTGAACCATTTAACAAAGCAGCAATCGGTTCAATTGAACGCAATGCCTGTACTAAA
>JAZGTK010023158.1:0-10038 GCA_036877625.1 Ambastaia sidthimunki | reverse complement strand
AATTAATAACTTTTAATAACTTAACTTTTCTTCAACCAAATTCCACTGTGAGACATTAATCCATTATTATTTCACAGATAGTTATATTGTGAAGTATTTTAGCTCAAACCTTTAATAACTATAATGACTTTAACTGTTCCGAAATTATTATTAATACTACAATCATCAGTAAAAAACCTTAATCATAAATTAGAACAAAAATGAAAAACATCTGAGACATTCACAGACATTTCAGTGTCACTGTGGACACTGAACACAAAAGCTGACACGTGTGTCCTCACATACGTGTGTCTGCGTGTGGTACCTGTTCAGCTTGATTCTTAAGGTGATAATATGATAAAGGTCTTCAAGCATGTCTCCCACTGTTGCATCACAGCTGTCTGTCACACTGGAGAGGGCCACAGGGTTCCAGTGACCAACCTGAACCTGACCTGATACACACATTCAACACACAACATTCAACAAACAACATGTGCGGCTGCAGTGTGTGTGTGTGTGTGTGTGTACCTGTAGCCAGCGCGGCTGCAGTGTGTGTGTGTGTACCTGTAGCCAGTGCGGCTGCAGTGTGTGTGTGTGTGTACCTGTAGCCAGTGCGGCTGCAGTGTGTGTGTGTGTGTGTGTGTGTGTGTGTGTGTGTACCTGTAGCCAGTGCGGCTGCAGTGTGTGTGTGTGTGTACCTGTAGCCAGCGCGGCTGCAGTGTGTGTGTGTGTGTGTGTGTGTGTGTGTGTACCTGTAGCCAGCGCGGCTGCAGTGTGTGTGTAGCCCAGCTCTTGCAGTGCCGCTTCTGTAATCTGGCTGAACAGTAAATCTCTCCTCAGCAGCACAAATTCAGCGTGTTCTGACCTCGTCCTCTCTGAGGGAGGGGCATCTCCATGCTCCACCATACAGAACACAGGGAGCAGACTTCCTGTTTGTACAGATGCTTTCATCAGACAACATCTAAAACAGACCCTTGACTGAAAGCGTGTCTTAGTGTGTTTCTGTACATACCTTTCCTTCTGCTGGTGGGTGATGATGTTTGTTTGGAGGGGAGACTCGCAGGTGTGACTCCAGCTGCAGAAAAATCTTTAGCATTCTCCACACGAGACATTTTACAGGGAGGAAAAGACGTCTCACACAGACCTGCTGCCGGGTTGCTACTGGTGCTCGCTAACTGATCCATCATCAGTCTTATATTCAGCTATTACAAGCTACTGAGAGAGAGAGAGAGAGAGAGAGATTCACTGTAATTTAAAGTGCTGTTTGTATTGTGGTTTGTTCTGTACACAACACTGCAGTGATGTGCTGTGTGTCTGTAAGCATTTATAACATCAGTGTCTGGCAACAGCTGCTTCTGCTTGTGGAAAAATTAACACTTGTGTGCAATAACACAGAAAACTGTTTTTGCTACTGTTGTTTAAAAGCTGTTCACCAGCTACACAAAATGAAGATCTTTTTCAATACTGCCAGTTTTCATTTAACCCACAAATATAAAACACGTCATAAATACATTCTGTGAATTTTAATATGCAATAATTAATTGACTGATGTAAACACGATTTGTAAAAGTTCACCTGCCTGTTGTTCGTTATGAATTATATTATTTTTGTCATGAGTCCCCAAACAAAAGCTATATGACTGTATTATATTGATATTAATACCGGATAAAAGTCGCCTTTCTGAAAAGTGTGTGAATATTAAACATCACATCAAATACAGCCGCCAGTTCAAACACGTTTATTATTTCAGCTGGTTTGTATTTCTGCAGTATTGCAGTATACATGTTGAGGCTACTGTATGTGTGGTTAGTGTATTTACTGTATGTGTTTATGGCAGAATGAGGATAACGTGAACACGATCAATCACTCACTGCGTCTGACGCCGCGATTCCCGCAGACACGCGTCTAATGTCCCGCACACATGCCCGTCTCTCCCAGCAGCGAAACCCGACGCATGTAAATCCAGAGATGTGTTAATATGGAGGAAAGATAACGTTCAGATAACGTTCTGCACGAGAACAGATGCGTAATTAAACCAGCGTCTGCGTGACGTCACCGCGCTGCGAGCCAATCAGCTGTCGGCGGAAATGCCTGTCGGAGCGGCTCTATATTTACAGCTGCAGAATGTGATATCACTGCACAGAAACACATGTGATTAAAACACTGCAGTGTTCATACAGTCGCCCTCATCTAACAATACTGATCTACTGATCGCAAATATATATATAATGATATCATCAGTTCAGACATTGTTCATCAGCCCCATATGAAGGTTTCTCTGTGATAGACGTTTCTTTGCACCTCCAGCTTCATTTGTGGCTTTAATTGCATTGCTTATTAATTAACAGCCAAATAAAAAACGCATGATTTCCTGACACACAACTGGTATGATTAAAACGCAGCAGAATTATTTGAGTTATAAGGACTATGTTTTTACTAATGCAATTTGCACTTCTTTTACGCTTATGTTGGGCAGAGTACATCCTTACATACCAGATTTGTCACTGAAAGCTTTTGTTACTGAGCTACACAAAAACGGAGACGTGTCTGGCTAGATAACCTGTACAACTCTGGGGATTTGTGGTTGTTCATTTGTTTTGGTTATTGTTATAATTTTATTTGAATATTTATTTGCTTAGTATGTGTCACTTGAAGATCAATTTTTAAGTGGCTGATCCTAAATATTTCTGTATTCTAGGTCACATTGCAGGCAAAACGAGTTTTTAATGTAAAGCTGTTTATTACCGAGCGTGGCATTAACAGACACACAGTAGTGTTATCATATGAACAGTAGAGGGCGACACCGCCTGCTGGACGCTGGTTCTTGCGCACTCTGTTGATCATTTTCTGTACAACATGTCAGTAATGGAATAATCGTTTTTCACTTTTCAGATTTATTTTCATTTAATTTAAAGAATGTACGAAACATTTGACACAAAGTCCAGTATGGAAATTTACTTAAAATGCAAATAATAATCTTTAATGGTAAACAGTTTTCACGCACGAGAAAACTAATGCAATTAAAAGTCACCTATATCTCACATAAGACCGCCCGGAGGAAATACGTCATTGCGGGGCGGACGTGTCATCTGACGTGGCATGAGGGGCGGAAACGCTTGCTTGTGTTTTGGTTCTAAAGGGGAAGTTGCGAGAGGAAAAAAGGAGGAGACCTGATCGGGGTTGGTAAAATTCCCATCAACCGACCCCAATAATAAGCAGAACCTCTCTTAAGTTTCAGCGCCCCTTCGTCTGAAATCACTTTACGCGACATATCGGCTGTTATTCAGGTAAAAAGAGACCGAATACACCCGCGAAATGTGTCGTTTTGTGCTTTGGCGTTTCCCCCGAGCTAGTTAGCCGCTTTAGCTTGCTGTATTTCGTCAAAAATGTCACAGGCCCCTTTACTTAATTCTGCTCACATGAGTGACTGAATCTGATTTTTGTGCCAGACATAGACTTACAGATATTCTGGTATATTAGATATATGACTATATACGTGCTGTATGATGAGATAGTTGCAGGATATGTCGGAATGCAGTTGGGTTGCAAAAAAGGGTAAAATATTAGACTAAAAGTAAAATTACAAGCAGGTTTCTTACTTGCGCTTCCTCAGTTTTTTATATTGTTATTATTTCACGTTATAAGCTGTTATATAGACGATCACTGTTGTTTAGGAGGCTGTGGCTGTCGGATCGTCTATGCGGCAGAACAAGACAGTTTGTTCCTTGGTTTGAAGCTCAAGGGTGTTTTTATAAATCTAGGGTTTGTGAAGACTGTGTGACAGTAAGCGTGAATCTAATGTCAAGTTGTTTTTTGTGATTGTGAAAGGCTGTGTTGTTTATAATACATGATTATTCTGGGTTGATGATTTATGGGCAGAGTGATTGTGTGTCAACTTTCAACACCAAAAAGCTCAGATTTGTTTTTTCAGGCCTGTCATTGAAACTGTGCAGCGTTCTGCCCAGCAGCTGTTATCTGAAACATCTCACAAGCTGTGCAACTTTTGCCTTGTCATGTTGACTTGATACATCAACCGCACTCTTCATAACAGTTTACCTTCTGGATATAATTACATCTCATATCAAAGAGTTGTGGGTAAACTGTGGGCAGGTGAAGACTAAGCGTGATTTTTTATTATACTAACCATGGCTTGTACCCGCTGGTCAAACAGCTGAATGGCTCATCTGCACATGACTGATGGAAGACGATCATCTGATGATGTAACAGCACACATCAGTTCTGTCAGCACGAGTGTTGGGGTCTGTTTGTGTTCAGCTGTTTCACAACAGCAGTGATGCTGCGCATCTGACAGGAAAAGTGTTTAAAGCCCTGAGGCCAATGCTCAATGAGGAATGTCATAAAATTCCAGCAGCGTTCTGGCTGTGACTTAAGTTGGTTATATGTTTAGTCTTGTATTATGGGTCTGTGTCGATGTTTGGAATTCTTGGGTATTTTATGGAATGTGTCATTTTCTTTGCTGGATTTTTGTGGCTGTTTTCTGTTGAATTGTTGCAGTTTGTTATTAATGTCGGAATAAATGGGCATGTTTGTTTTTGACTGCTTACTCAGGACAATCTGTGCTGAAAGGAGTTAGTTACCATGGCTACAGACATCATTTATTCTGCAGGGATTTCAGCAGTGTTAGGTCATGTTAAATAAAACGGGTGACACATGACAGTCAGTTTCATGTTTAAATATATTACAGTAAGTAACCGCACTCAGCCTTACTGCCATCACAGAGAAACACGGCTAGCAAGACATATGAACGTTTGTTTTGTCAGCAAATAATGAATCATGACTCAGTTGTTCTGAATGTTTTATTATTATGTTTTATTATTTTTTTCAAATGATTGTTTATTATTTAGTCATCAAATGACTGAAAGCTCATGGAAAGTGATAGAAACTCATTGGGCAAAGTGTGTAATGCTAAATAATACAGTGAATACAAAGAGCTGTGTGGACAACAACTGTTCAGTTGGCAACATAACAGTCAACAGGCCCACAACAGCTCTGTGATTAACTGTTATAATGTGATGCATACAGCTGACCTTTGTTATCATGTTATCGTGCAGTGTTTTAATCTAAAGCCAAGATGAGCGATTCCCTATTCTAGAGCTCTAAACAGAAGAAAGAGATGACCTGTCTTTAATCAACATGAAAATGCTTGTTCTCATTTCTCTTTTTTGACATGTTATGTGTTGTGCAGCCAGTACTGAAGATCTCTCAGTGTGCGTGTGACCACCTGAAGGTGACGGAGTGATTGACAGCTGTCATGGCCAACAGGGGAGGAGCAACACGACCCAACGGGTCCAACGCAGGCAATAAGATCTGCCAGTTTAAACTGGTGTTGTTAGGAGAGTCAGCCGTGGGGAAGTCCAGCCTCGTACTGCGCTTTGTCAAAGGGCAGTTTCATGAGTTTCAGGAGAGCACAATAGGAGGTAAAGGTTTGCTCTTTAAAATTGTGTTTACTGGCACTTACATGTGTTCTCACAGCAGTTCTGACTCTTGCTTGCAGCGGCCTTCCTAACACAGACCGTGTGCTTGGATGACACAACGGTAAAATTCGAGATCTGGGACACAGCGGGACAGGAGCGATACCACAGTTTGGCACCCATGTACTACAGAGGTGCCCAAGCTGCCATTGTAGTTTATGACATCACCAATGAGGTAAGATCACTCATACATGTGACGTGACTAAATGAGCTGGTGCAGGAAATTAAAATTGAAAGAGAACATCATATTTCTCTGTATGACACAGTTTGAATGTTTCATAATCAGACTTTAAAACTGCAATCCGTAACTTTTTGGTTAAAAAAAGAACAAAAATCAGTTACAGAGCAAGAACATGACAGGTCAGTGTTCAGCACAATCTCATTATCTTACTCTGATTCACAACAGTAACATTATAATAATGATTTATCATTCCAGCTGTTGGGTTTGATTTTGTGGTAAATGTCTGTCTGTAAACAGAAAGAAGATCAGGTCGTTATGTCACATGTCTGGTTACTGTAGATGTTGTAGCGTTTGTAACTTCTTACAGCAGTTGTTTAGAATTTAAACTTAATCCACGTTAAGAAAATAACTTCATGTAACCTGCAGTTTTATTTTTCAAACTGAGATGCTGATAGAGCTGAAAAACATTCGTCATGTTTTAATACGATTTCTTTCTTTACTTTGCAGGAGTCGTTCGCAAGAGCAAAGAACTGGGTGAAGGAGCTACAGAGACAGGCCAGCCCGAACATTGTTATTGCGCTGTCAGGAAACAAGGCTGACCTCGCCAACAAGAGAGCTGTGGACTTCCAGGTAATGTGACAGTACAGAGACCCGGGCAGAGAGAGTTTACAGGCCTGACCTCAGCTCACTCCCTCACCTGTGTTCTTTCTGCAGGACGCTCAATCATATGCAGATGACAACAGTCTGCTGTTCATGGAGACATCAGCCAAGACTTCCATGAACGTGAATGAGATCTTCATGGCTATCGGTAAGGTTTTGCACAGACCTTAAAGGGACAGTTCACCCAAAAATGAAAATCCCTCATGTCATTCCAAACTTTTAATCTTATGTCAAACACAAAAGAAGATGCAGTTAAGAAGGAACGTGTTGTAGATGTTGAGCGTCAGAGCTTAATATGTAGTGTTCATTTATTGTTCTGTTTCTCTCCCTCAGCGAAAAAATTGCCTAAGAGTGAGCCCCAAGCTGCCGGAGCCAACAGTGGGCGGAGTCGGGGCGTGGACCTCACAGAGACAGCCCAACCCACTAAGGCCCCCTGCTGCAGCAACTAACGCAAAACACCCACCAAACTCTTGTTACCGCAGCGACTAACGCAAGGTCCCGCCCTTCAATTGGGGGTTCAACTAACTAATGAAATGCCTCTGCTTTCCCCATTTCAACTCTTATGCCATAACAAAATCTCTGCCCAGCCATGTATCTGTGTGTTTAAGTTACTGTAAAGACCCCGGTCTCTAACTGTATTCATGCTTAAGACATGCCTTGTCTCCAGACTGTAATATATGCTGTCACAGATAACATCAGAAAACAATTCTCCAAATGCCATTTTCCCAACATGGACAAAGGGGGCGGGGCCTCAGCAAGAGTTCGTCTCTTTCCCATCACAGCTCAGAATCCTGCAGTCTCAGTTTTTTTTCTTTCATCTGTTTTATGATTTTATAGAAATGTACTTTACAGGTAAATGGATGCATGTATCCACTACAAAGCCTAAAAACATAAATCAAAGTTTTAACCTTATCCAATGGCACACTTGGTGAGAGGATGACATATTAGCCCCGCCCCTTGCTCCACCCCCTCATATTTGTCTTTGCTGTGCTCAGATTCTGGAGGCACTGTTCAGTGACTGCACACTTCTTGAGGTTGTGCTGCTAACAACAAGCCCACCTCCTTTTAAAACAGATAACTCACACAAACATGATTTTCATCTCATTCCAAACCTGTGTGACTTTTTCTGGTGTGACACACAGAAGATATTTTGGGAAATTTCTCAGTAGTTTGTGTTTATACAGTGGAAGTCAATGGGTGCCACTGAAAAGTCATACAGGTTTAAAATGACATGAGGGTGAGTAAATTATTTGAAAATGTTATTTTTTTGATGAACTATTTCTGTAACCGCACACAGCCTACACGAGAACATGTTCGTTGATTTAAACACACAATTCTACATGCACAAACATGCCCCCCACCGCACGCATTCACACATTTATTCTTCAGTTTCATGCCTTGCACTAATTTTTGGTCTTGATATGATCTCTCGCAAGTACAGCCAGAGTGATATAAATATATATAAATAATTTACTGTAAATAGGGTGTTGCAATGTATTCATCTTCTCCATTTACTGCTGCAGGACTAATGCTTGATAGGGGGTTAGATAATCATTAAACTGTACAGTAACCAGGAATTGCTTTGATAGGGGTTTGGAGTTATGTTACTTTTTCATAAAATGGTTAAATTATAATCAATGGTGGTCTTATAAAAATGTATGTAGTGTTATTAACAAACAAAAAAATCTTGCTTTTCTTTAGTGCTCTGTATTGTAATTTCCATGAGACAGAAACGTTCACAATGTTTTGGTCACTGGCAGATCTGATGCATTATAAAGGTTTTTCCTCTGATAGTTCAGTATCAGTCGAACACTTTCAACATTCTCTCAGACGTCTCTTTCAGGATTCTGGTACCACATCAATTCGCTGCTACATTTAAAATTTTTGTCTTTTTTTTAAAAGCATTCCCATTTGAAACTTGCAGTTATCTAAATATTACTGTTAATGTATCAAATAAATTTCTTATAAATTGTATTGATCTGTGTTAAAAGAGACAAATTAACTTCTAATCTCACTGAGTGAAATTCCCATCACAAGTCGAATTTCAGCTTTAATTACACATGAGAACATTGTATTTCGAGTCATTTATTTGATGTCACATGACGGTATATTGGTTGGCTGGTTTAATTCAGTAATTAATTGCAAAAAGTTTTTTTTTATTTTGTCTATTTAAAGCTGCAATCTGTAACTTCAGCTTCTCTACCACCATCTGTTTCAAACATAAAACTGCAGCTTAATTTAATACTTTAATTTATGTACTTTTCATTATGTGTGTTGAAGCCAAACTGACATTTTCAAAGAAATCAGACGTGACAGCTGAAATTATAAATCACTATTATAAACTTACTGTTGTGGGTAAAGAAACAGTTTTAAACGCTGATCTGTCATGTACTTGTTCAGTTACTGAGTTTTGCTTGTTTTGTACACATTGCATCTTTATGATAGTCTGGGTTTAGTTTATTTGTACACACATCTGCAGTTAAATCATGTTTATTTGTAGAGAAGGTTTGGCCATTTAAAAACATCTGCATAACCAAACGTGTGTGCACAGCTTTACACCCTTTGAAAGCATCTGAGCCTGAAAGCAGAATTGTGGCATATTTACCTGTTCCAGATCAGAACGCGTGTCTGCTCTAGTGGAGGCGGGTTAACAGTCCAGCAGAACCGCAGGGATGAACGCCTGATGCCGCTGGGTTAACCAGGGTTTCTACCCCAAGTTTTGGGTCAATTATGACGAGTAACTGTCGTATATATTTTGATAACGATGCATACGGTCATTTTAGACTGTACTTGTATAATGTAATATGAAAAGTTAAAGTAGATAAAATATGATAACATAATAAAATATGATAACATGATGATCTTGATACTGAAAAAGAAAGTGAATAAAGCTCTGGTGGCTGTAACGGGACTGAGACTTTTATTTTGAAGTCCAGCTCTGGTCATCGCGCGTGAATGCGCGTTTTTCACGGCGTCACAACTTTCATCTGTATTAACTTTCTGTAAGTGAATGAGTGACTGGCGGCTGGAAGTGAGTCTGAAGGTAAGCGCAGCACGTGTCTCATGAGCTGGTGGTGTTTGGAGGCTCTTCAGTGAGGATTGTGAAGTTAAACAGTGTTTCTGGTAGGAAATGATGCGGTCAGCAGTGCTGGGAGGAGTTTCTGAGTCTCATATAATCTTCACAGCTCGTCAGTCTTTCTGTTTTACAGAGAAAAGCTCGTTTCTTCACTGAGTGTCTGATCGCTGAAACAATGTCTTACCTGCCGAATCTCTTCAGATATGTGGACGAGCATCAGGATCAGTATGTTCAGGTACTAAATATCTCCCTTCAGTCCTCGTCATTATAACTGTTTTAATATCATAATATCAGCATGATTATGTTTACAGAATGTGAATGGCAGTGTAAGAGAACGTTTAGAGAATGTAAGCCAGCGTTGTGAGAACGTTCTCAGCGCATGTAGTAACGGTGAGATGTGATAACTGTGGTTTGAAGCGGCTGGCGGACTGGGTCGCGGTTCAGAGTGTTTCTGCCTGGCCAGAGAAGCGAGGAGAGATACGGAAGATGATGGAGATGGCAGCTAAAGACATTGAGAGGCTGGGAGGAACTTTCGAGCTGGTTGATATTGGTCTGCAGAAGGTGAGTTCAGCTCCTTCACTGATGATCTGAAGCCACTTTCCTTGTGTTTGCATTTTTGTGGCTGTTGATCACCTGACTGGATACGACAC
>JAZGTK010023157.1:0-10038 GCA_036877625.1 Ambastaia sidthimunki | reverse complement strand
TACAATGTGCAGTACTGATTCATTTTAGTACAATGTGCAGTACTGATTCATTTTAGTACAATGTGCAGTACTGATTCATTTTATTACAATGTGCAGTACTGATTCATTTTAAAATATTGTTAAATACAGACTTATTTCAATACAAAGAACAGATTTGTTTCAGTAGCTTTAAATGTTTGATGTTGATTCATTTCAACACAATGACCAGTACTGATTCATTGTTCTGTCTTATTCCGGCACAGACAGTCACACACATGCACAAACACACACATACAAAAGGGCACAATAAGCTTCTGAGGAACACTGTAAAGTCACAGAAAAAACTGACTGTGTGACACAAGACAGGAACATCAGATGGAAACTGAAAGACAGGGAGGACAAAGAAGAGAAAAGAAATAGAGAAAACAGGATTAAGGCAGAACCATGCAAAGAGAATAACACACTGTCTCTAACCCATCTCAAGCAATCTGCACCATACTGAATGAAGCCACCTTCTGTCTGTTACTGCACAGACAAATCACCCAATCACAAGACCTCACTCTGCCCTCACTCACAAACACACAAAGTAACACAATGTACACACAGATACACACACACACTAGCAGAAAGTGTAAAGGGGGTTAGTTTGAGATGTGTCTGGCACCTTTCTCTCCCGATGGAAGATAACAAGATAAACTCATCCATCTCGTCATGCCTTATGCCTCATCCCTCTCTCTCTCTCTCTCTCTCTCTCTCTCATACAGCTTAGTTTCAATAAGTGCCCTTTTGGACATTGACATGTTTTTATATTTCAACAAGTCTTTTTCTTTCAGAAGATCAAGGAAAATTGGATTCCTCATGATATGACCCAATTCAAGCAACAGAATTGGGATGTTTCAGTCTGAAGTAAGCATGAGCTTATGTGTTATTTTACTTTGAGACATTAGGATGCTATGTTCAGTTTACTGGGACACAATGTGCTTTTTTGTGCAAATGACTTGAGCCCACAACTCATCCATATTTCAGTCTGTTTGTCAAAACATTGTCTCGAAGGGCCTGTTGTGCTGTGGCTGGGTTTCAGTCCTGTTACCTCCACCGCAGCAACAATTACAGGGGAGGCCAGGAAGGTTTGAAATGGGAATCTTCTCAACATGATTTTTAATCTTCTCAGCTTGCCTAATTAATTAGCGCAATGGAGCAGTTTTCTATTAATCTGAATCTGTCTTTATGCAGATCAGTGGCCACGTCTTTCCGCTGAGTCCTGCGGAAGCTACTAATTATTTTAATGGGTAAAGGGCTGATTAGTAAGATAAAAGCTTGTAGATTTATGTTTGAATGAATCTGAGACCTTCTGAAATGCTGCTTCTTCTTGACGTGAACCAAAATGTTATTTGCCGGTCGTGTGCGGGAGAGCTTGTTGCCTGGTTAACATGCATATGAGCTCGCGGAGAGGCTAGATTTGGATACTCTGATTGCATTTGGCTCTGAGGGCTACGTAATTACAGATCCTTGGCGTGCTTTGCGCACGGCGCATGGAAACATGGCGCATCAGAAATGCATCAATAAAGCAGAAGGCATAAACACAAGACTTGCTTTTTCCAGGTCACTCACAGACCTACAGGGTCTTTTTCTGCATCTTTCTCCCATTTTACTTCCTCTACACTGCCTATCTCTGTTGCTCCTCTTCTTGCTTGGGGCTGAAGTCAGGCATCGACAGGATTCAGTCAGGAAGGATTTGGATCGCTGTTCCCACGGAAACAAGTGAGATGTCGCTGCCATGACAACGGACATCATTCTCAGCAATGGAGCACACAGGCCCGCTAGTCTTCCATTAGCCACAAATGTGTTTTTAACGCATGCACGCCCCCAACTCTGACTTTTTTCTCTGCCTTATAACAGAAGATTCACACTACCATAACGACATGGGAATTGAGCTGCAATTGGAAATAATTGAAACAGTGTTCAGAATAAAACAGTTCGGCATGACAGATATGAATCGGTGCTGTAGGATGTGAGGATGTTTGAAATTACGTTTGACTGCTTCAGTTATATATTCGGCTGTGGAATCAATACAGAAATCTGTAATCTTGTTCCTCCGAGCGTCCGGCAATTTAAAGGGCTATTAAAGAAAATAGACAAACATTATGATAAAGAAGTCATTCTTCTTAACCCATTGGTGATTTATTTTGACTGACATGTCCCTGCACCAATGGAACAATGATATATAATCTCAGCCTCAGGTGGCACATCCACAGTCCATTCACTGACAATCTTACACTGTACACAAAGCAGAAAAGCACTTTATCTGCCCAGCACTGAACTGACTGGCTGTCTTAAGCAATTTCTGTGAGTAGGGGCATACAGGTGCAACATTTTAATCAATCGATCAAATATTTAAATATTTTCATGCCAATGCCTTTAATTGTGATATCATTTTCAGATAAACTCCATGAACAGCAAGTTCAAAAGTACAAAACAAACCTTGATTGGTCACTTTATACATTAGTTATACTGACCTCTTGTTCTAGATAAATAAGCTGCAATGTGGACCAGACCTTATGCTGTTGTCAAAGGTCAGGCTATGCAAGACTAGGTTAGGTATATGAGTCACAGACAGCTACACTAATACCCAGTGTGTGGTAAGAAGCTGATTCAGGCCCCAAGTGACCAAACCTCCACGAAGATTCGTAGACTGGCCCACGCTACAGATCAGGCACAGGTCAAACGCCGGTGTGTGTGAACGTGCGGCCAGACTGTCCTCCCTTATTGAGGTTAGTCAGAGACGAGGGCTGGGAGAGAGAAGCCTGTCCCCACTGTGACGTTTCTGTGCTTCAACGCTAGTTGCTCGCTCCACAGACCTGCTCCTCCTGATGCAGACTGACATTTATTGCAGTCTGCCCTTTGGGATTTGTCTTTTATTTTTTATGGTAGTTTCTCCTCTCTTTCCTTGGCTGTGGTGCAGGGGAGAGTTTGAGCAGATCGGGAGTGAAGGCAAGGTGTTGGAAGTGTGGATTATTGATGTGGCTGTCAGGGGGAGTTTTCATCAGGCATCCCACCAGTGGAGGGCGGGTTCGGGTGACCCCTGCCAGGTCTAAAGCTCACTGGCCATCTTAACCTTTTTTGTGAGGGGTGTGTGTGTGAGATGGCCAGAAGAAGCGCAAGGCATTTTCAGTCTCATCTCTCTCGCACCCCTCCCACCTCAGCATGAAGCCACGGCCCAGACGAAGAGATGAGAGCTACACTCCTGCAGTTCCCAGCCATATTTAACCTCATATTCATAGACATGAAGGCATGTATTTTACAGTATATGTGCTCAGCTGCAGGACAAACAGCCCATAGTTGTAATGGGGTAGAATGAAATTCATTGACAGACTAAGAAATTATCAGGAGAACCTATGGGAGAACTGTATTCCTCCATACTATAAATAAATACCTAAAACAGGCTGCAGTACTGAAATGGGAGATACATTTAACCCTCACACTCTGTTTATAGAGTATCATGAAAGTAGTCCAAGCTACATTTGTGTGCCACAGAATAAAGTACTAAAGAGGTTTTAATTGTATTGGGGAGGGCTATTAAATATTGAAACAAGTAAAAACTAAATAAAACTTAAGATTTCTTCTTTATTTATTTTTATTTTTTTTTTTAAATTTCTGATTTAAAAAAAACTGACAAAAGTTTAGGGGATCTTAATTTTACACATACATTATTGGGGTCTGTGGGGCACCAAGCATAAAGACAGCAAACACATCTATACAGGGCATGTGTGTGTGGAATAGTAGTAGTAGTAGTACAGTAAAATTAACTGTACTGCTTCACTGAATAAAGCAGATCTGTTTCAATGTGAAACACAATTACGAAAAAGTCAATGCATAAATCCATACATGCACTCAGCGTATATAAAAGGCAATGGGCTGTATTCCCATAACAGCACTGACCCCGCAGCCATGTGTTCTGAATTAATTGTGGGAGACTCACATATATCATATCTCTGTATAGGATGGGGCAGGCCACACTGGACCACAACCTCTGATGTAATCCTCACTGGGATCTCTGGAGGGAACTAAGAATCAATGCTTCCCATGACATTTCAAGCCATATTGTTGACAGTTTTACAATCAAAGATAGCAGAAGGAAGAAAGAATGAGCACTAAATCATGTCATACTTAAGTAAGCTGTTCACCTTCACAGGTGTTCACACTCATCCTGGAACTAGAATAATTCAGGAAAAAAGAAGCATTTTGGACCTTTATTTAATTCATTTGACAGATGCTTTTACCTAAAGTGACTTGCAGTGCATTCAAGCTATACATTTTTGCCATATGTGCATTCCTTGGAATTCGAACCTGCAACCCTGAGGCTGCTGGAGCAACAATCTCCAGCTAATCTACAGAAACACTGAATCAGAACTGAAGAAACAAACATCATACAATCATACTGTGATTCTCACTGTTGACACAGAAAACTAGTCAAGAAATGTTTATATGCATACATGATTTCATGTACTTATATACTTATATATGGAAATAATTTCCATACAGTGCAAATTCTGTGCACTCATGAACTCACGATAATGAGACCTTGTTTTCAGGCCAGGTCAGTTTTACAAGCATTGTTGCTGCACTTGTAGATACATTGCAATACAGTAGTAAATTGCAATACTGTGCAAATGACCTGCAAAAAAAAAAATCATATAGGCATGAACCTGTCCACCAGCTGAGCGTGTATTTGATGGCAAACTTTATTATGCAGGAAGCAAGATTTAAGATGAGAGTGAGTGAAAATCACTTGAGATCCTCAGATGCGATCTGGCCAAACGGATGCTATTAATTTGTCCAGATCTGCTTGGTTTTTCTATTCCTAATTTAAAGGTACCACACGCTAAGCCACATCATACAGACAGATGTATACATGAAACATCATCCCTCATTTGCCTGGGGGTAGATAAATTCTGTTTGATTCAGTTACAGCCGAGCTGTGGACCCAAAGCGATGCTGTGGGTTTCTGAGTGAGACAGTACATACAGTACATGTAAGAATGAATGTATGCTTCTGAATGTAACAACTACAGACCCTCATTACTGTTGACCAAATGATTCCCATCAAAACCAACATAGTGGACTTCCAAAGAAGTTTAAGTTTTATGTGAACAGGCACATGTATGTCTATAAAACTGAAACTATTTAGGGCTGATACATTAGGGATGAATTGCATTTATTTGCACCTTAATCATCTCTTTAAAGTGTCAATGCATATATAGTATCTGTACATGTGCCTGGTGTTTAATTTTATTATCTGATTAAGTTCTGCTAACAAAATAAATGATCAATCAATTAATCAATTTTTTTTCTGAAATACTGTGTGCACAAAAAAATAGAGAAATATTGTCTGAAATGGTCACAATTTAGTGAATTCACTCCCCATTGTGATATTTCACAATGAGTGACCCCATAACAGTGATCACATTCCCTCACATAACCAGCCAATGCTTTCATTTCTGTCCTGTTCTGTCCTGAAGGTTTGCTGAGGGACAGCTTTCTCCCTCTTCACACTAACCAGTTTCCCCACCCCCGGCTTGGCTGGTCTGAAAGAAGTGTTTTTTTCCTCAAATATGCTTCTATACTATTTTCATTGCAAAAGAAAAGACACGTGCATACGCACAGCAGCCGGGCAGCAGCTCTATTGACAAGCAACATCTTTTCTGTGACGATTTTGTGGTATGCCAACCCGCCTCCATATTTTTATTACTGTTCTAAATCTAAATAATGTGCCGGGCTTCCATCGCCATGCTTCAGCTGTTGCCATGGCCACCACTGAACGTTCCCGGTGGTTGCCAGAGCAACTATTTAGGAGTCACATTGCATCCACCGTCACCTGGCAAATTCTGACAGCGTCAGGAAGAGAGGGATGGCAAAATGAAAGTGTATTAATGTGCTGGGTGGAGAGGAGGGGGGATAAACAGCTCCTGAAAATAAGAATGTGACTTCCATGCATGCATGTAGATTAATATGAGTCTGTACCAAACATGCAAATAATGAGAAGCCACAGACGTGAGTTTGCTAACACTGCAAAAAAAACGTATTTAAAGCAAATGCATCAATTTATATCTGCTGAAACAAAGCAAAACATGATGACACATGGTTGTGTGACAGTAACTTCTTTTAAGGGGCATTGTTTTTCCCTGAAATGGTTTTCATGGCCATATTTGTTTCTAACATACAACACACACACAACACATTCTTCTGTGCTGCCTAAGCAGGCAGCTTTTAGAGACATCATAGCTATGCCTTTGATTCAGAGGCTGCTTCTAAATGTGAGCCAAAAAATAAAGATCCCTTATTTCACAAAAATCTTAAGGCAGCATCACATTCACACTGCAGAGAACACAATCCAATAACACAAATTTAGAAAACAAATCCATCCAAGATAGGATTCAAGTCAACTATAGTCCACTATATTCCATTCAATACTGAAAACTATAAAAAAAATAACAAGTTAAAATAAAATGTTTTAACTATGCTTGTTGTGTTAAAAGAAATATAATTAATCCTAAATTTCCACCACATCCTACTTAAGTTACAATTACTTTATCATTTGTTTTAAATAAACAATTTGTTTCAACTTTAAATAAACAAACCTCCAAAAATGCCCATGCAAAAACATAACTAACCATAATGAGCTGATTTAATAAGAAATGTTTTGCAGTAATTGTATATTTCTGATTGGTTTTTTAAGGGCCAAATCCTGTCTCATTTTCATAGTCATTGCCCTGGAAAAATATAGAGTTCATTGCCGACAATAATTTGGTGACAATATTTCCCAATAGCGAAGCATGCTATCACTCCATTAAACAGCTTTTTAGAGTCTCTTTTCAGTTACAAAAATGGCTGCCTCAAATCCTGCTTGTTTTGATGGGATCTGCCGCATGACGTGACTGAAAAACCCAGAGTCCGAACATTCCTGATCACTCCTGTCCTACACAGTCGCACAATTGCACATGCAGTGATACAGAGAAACAATGTAACACAGCTGTGCTCTGAAACAGTGCAGAGCCTGTTGTCATTCCACAGCAAGCACATGACAGAATCAGACCTACGTGTTCATATATTTTCCCTCATCTGTCTTGTGCTCTTTCTGTGGGCTCAGTTTCTGTCCTCACATCTAATTAGACCATTACTGGCTCCATCCTCAGTTTTCCTCTGCAACTTGTAACAACTCATAGTGACAGAGTGTTTGTTTGTCTGTCACTCTGTGTGAGTGACTGTCCGTTAACATTTAATGACCTATTAAGGGTGTCTGTGCCTTATTAATAATGACAGGTTGTTCTAAAGGATGGTGACACTTAAATCAGCTCAAAAAGCAAGATAAAGAGTGAAGTAGAAGGAAAAGACGAAATTAGAAAGACGAGGAAACGTGAGGGAGCGGGAGCCCAGACCGCGGCTGCCATTTTGTGTGAGCGTCTCATCAAAAGAAACGCCACTCAAAGCCCTGCAGCGCACAGAGAAGAAGAAAGTGAGAGGGGAAACGGCGTTTCCGTGGCAACCGCATCGACTTTCATTTCACGCCTTCGTCTCGAAAGCCACCGGAGTCAGCTCTCACCTGCACCGCGGTACCGTGCACACGAGAACATGCAAACACAGAAAGTCATGCAGTCACGTTAAACACAAGGACCCGAGACACAAACACTGTTTCAAGACCTAGTGAACTAGATGGCATTCAAATGCAAAGGCTGTTCAAAGAGTAGACAGCAACAGTATGTTGCCTTATGAGATACCTCAATCTGGCAGCATGACATGTATCTTTACAAAGAAGGCAATCCCAGAATGCATTGCAATGAGCTCTGTAAAAAAATATATCCAAGATGGCAAATTGTATACAGTAAATACAGATATAAACACTATCAATACTAAAAAACATTGACAAAATTTAAAACCTTTTAACATTTTACACAATATTTGTGAACATTTGCATGCTTAGTAGAGTATTAGGTTGTCACTTTGGCAATGTTAATATCAAACAGTAAATTCTCGAAATCCTTTTTTTTTTTGGTGTGCAGAGTTGCTGCATTTGTATTGAAATCATTCATACAGGAAATGCAGTCTGCAGATTCTATCCGGGTCTGTGTTTTATTTTTAGTTAATATGCTGGCTATGTAGGCAACGGTCGGCAAGGTAGCTCACTAGGTTTTAAAACAGAGCTCTAGGCCTACAATGCCAAAATCATAAGAATATCTGATCAAATTGTGAGCAGATCTGGATCAAACCAAACACCATTTGTCAGGATTTACAGATCATACATACAGACACAAATATAGAGATATAATAATAATAAAGAGAAATAACTGAACAACACTAACCCTGAAGATCTCTGTTCTTAAAACTTTAGAAACAACCAAGACAGATAAACAGCAGATGCCCCTATCTGCAACTGCTGACCCCTCCACCGGCCCTTAACACATGCCCTGTCCAGACAAACACCCCCTTCTTCCTCCCTCTACCCTGTCCTATATTTCATGTGTAATCTGGCCAAAGAGAAAGGATTTCTTGTCCTACAACCCAGTAATCTTGTCAAGGCAGATGGTGCCTGAGTGACCCAGATTAGTGGAAGAATGTTTCATTCTGGTTCTCTACACACTGGCATCGCCGCAGGACCCGGGCACAACCAGAAATGCCAACAGGTTAAAAATACAATAGAAATTTAACTACGGAGACCACATCTCTTTTCTCCTTAACGGGTTAAAAACAACCTGAGAGAAAAAACTGAAGCTCAAGGACCAATCTAATCAAATATAAGCACAACCACACACAGATGGATCGTTTAGAGAGGGAAGTTGCATAATAAATGAAGCATGGTTTTGTAATTGGAAGTATATTTAGCTGTGGTGTGGGCTTTGTGTTTGTGTTGGAGGGTGGGTGGCTCAGTTCCTTCTCAGCTTTTTAAACTGTTAAAAAAGTCCATTATCTTGTCATGTGTACACAGACGAGACCAAGTGATATGCACACACAGGATGAATGTAATTGTTTGATTTTATTACACTCTAGGGATGAACCGACGGCCAGAGTGGGTGTGTGTAAGACTGAATTTGGGGTAGAAAGATGGTGGAAGTGTGTGTGTGTGTGATAGACAGTGTAGATAACAGATGACACAAGTATTAAGCTCCAAGCCTATTCCTGTTAGACAGAAACAATTAATCTTTCAATCAGTCAGCCATGAATTGTTAATAAGTCTGTCCATTTCATTCCTCTGTGTCGAGAGTCTGTGTCCACCTTTGAGGGCCTGAATTATATTCACTGGTCATTTTCAGAAAACTGTCATTTGCACCACACGTCTTAAAAAAATCTTGGTACTTGGTAAGGCTGCAACCTTACGTTTAGGATTGGGGCTAATAGTTTAAGAATTGGCAACCGAAAAAAGCCTTTATTTGTTGATCAATCACTAGAATATTAGTGGAAGAGATACATTCCCTTAGGGTGGGCCTCAATGTCTATGGTGGTTTAGGCCCTAGGTGGGTAAGAAGTACTAAATAAGTTTAGTAATGCAAATGTTTAATGAAATGATACAAATTACATGGAAAAATAATATAGAAAACAGAAGTGAGAAGTGATGTGCCGGCCAAGAATACTCTGAATTTGTCCTCTGCATTTAACCCACCCAGGTCAGTACACACACATTAGCAGCAGTGAGTTGTAAACACACATACCGCAAACAGTGACACACACCGCAAACCGTGAAATTTCCTGAAATTTTTAGGCACAAAATGGCACATCTCCTGAGGATGACACTTGTAAACAAAATGCGTCACAGCAATGAGTAGCGACCGAGTGTTTATTTGCTTAAAGCACAAACATAATAAGGTTAATTTGTGATCATAGTGACGGTTTTGGTAAATATGCGATTAGGACACAAACCCGTTACTCCATCTACACTCTGAGTATGTCTCTCTCTTACACAGACACTGAGTCACTCTGACCTTATTATATGCTTCACTACAGAGAAGCAGATTTCTTCTATATTACTCCAGGAGCTGCCTGTGATGTCTCTCCATACTGTTGTGACCTG